>VWPU01019111.1:0-54027 GCA_013398955.1 Callaeas wilsoni
CCGGCCCGCGCCGCGGGGACTCCGCCGCTGCCGCTCCCGGACCCCGAGGGGGGCGGTCAGTGGGGCTGCGCCCCCCCGCTTTGTGCCAGAACCGGTATTCCTCCTCTCCCTCACCATCCTTTTTTTTTTCCTTTTTTTTTTTTTTAATTAATTTTATTTTTTTGTCTCCTACTCTGAACAAATTATTCGTTTCTTCATCAGGGATGTTTGTAATTATGGCTGGTCCCCAGCCCGTGCCCTGCTGGAGGCGCGGAGGAGGCTCCGCACCCCGGGCACCACCAGACGCAGGGAACGGTCCGGTCCCTGCCTTTCCCAGGCAACGGTCCTCTCGCAGCGCAGGCTGGAGATGCGCCTCATCTCACTGGATTTACATCTGTGTCACAGCGTGCTGGAGCCTCTGTGTGCCTGGCTGCTATCTTACCACCCATCCAGTTATTCCCATTGTGCATTTGGCATAGATTTCTCAGGTGCCAAGTTTTCCATTTTTGGGGTTTTTTTCTTCTCGGTTTTCATCCCATCCTTCAAATTGTTCACAGCCTCCTCCGGCTTGATTGCATCCGTCACTCAAACCATTATGGAAAGCACTGAAGAGAAATGGGCCCAAACCAGTTCCTTCAATAATTAAGTCCAGTTCTCACCAAGACAGGGAGGTACACATCTTTGAAAAGTTTAACATTCCTGTCAAATGGGAATGAAAAGCATAGTCCATGTTTCAGCAAGGTCTCAAGATGACACCCCACTCTTTTACAAACCGTTAATGAATGTTTCTTACAGCTCAGATTATGGCAAGAGTTTTTTTGACAGCAGAACTGAAGCTATTACTCTTTCTCTGTTTTCCTTTTTCACCTTGGAAGTGCATCCTGCTATTCCAAGTGGTCCTAAATACGAAACAAATTTGAAATAGGTATGTTTGCCAGACTCTCCACCATTTGCTGTCAATGCTTTTGACTATTTATCCTCTCTCAGAATTCAACTGCTCAGCTAGCAGCTGTGTATTCAGTGGGTATTATCTGTTCTGCCCCTGAAACTTGCCATGACGACCAAAGAAACAGACAAACCTGTTTACAGAAAACTGAACCATGAAAGAGATGAGTCAAAAATCACTCATCAATTTAGTAACAGAGAGAAAACACCATCTTGACTCCCAAAACAAACAGTCCCAATAAATGCTTAGCTGGACTTTACTGGTGCTATCTAAAATGAAGGAAAGGGAGAAAGTAGCAAGCACAAATAGAAAATAGCCAAGATGAAAATATGTAGCTTACCCAGAGCTGTTTGTATTAGGTACAGATATATGGCCTTCACAGCTAGGAAACTAATGTTAGTAAATTCAAAACAGAGATTAAAACCCCACTTGATTCTGCTGGGAGAGTTCAAAATAATGTGAACTGAATTTTAAAAATACTTTCCTTCCCATGTTCTACCAATATATCCAGGATTATCAACCGCGATAGTTCTGCTCACTCTCAGCAGAACGGGACATTCATTCTCAGTGCTATAAAAAGCCCAGAATGGGTTCCTGGGAGCTGCTGTCCAGATCAGGGGTGAGGTTTTGGCTAAGCACTTTGCATAGCTGCTCTTCATCTCCATGCCAAGGCAGACCAGAGAGATCTATACTAAAGCTATCAGTCATCTTTCATGTGCAACACTGAGATTGTAAGCAACTGAAATTTCAGTTTTGTTCTCAGAAACGACCTGCACCTCCCCTCTGTGTGATGCTTCTTATCTGATATTTTGAACCCTTTCCTCAGGATATCTATTCTAAATTCAAAGACACTCATTTCAGGAGTTCGCCCGCACTGTGGATTACTGATCTCAGCCATTCACTGCTGGAGCTCAGGAGCCAAATGTAATTATAAGCCACAGCAAAAAATAGATATCCAAGTCCAAAATATACTATGATTTGACACAATTTGCATAAACCAGGATTTCAAATCTGCCATTAAGGACAGGAATTGGGGGCATTGAAAGCTGCCAAGAAACAACCTGTTTGTAACGTATCCAGATTGACTACTTATTACTTTAAGATGCATCTCCTGCATCAAATATTTGCTGGCAAGATTTTAAAAGACCTCTTACCTTGCACAACATCTTTTTGAAAGGACAGCATTTTTTTCAGAGCACAGATCCCAGGGTGTTCCAGATAATGATATATAGCTGATGTAACTGACACAGTCCACATGCAGAATTTTATACTGAATTTTTATGCAATTTTTTCCCAGCAGTTAAAAAATACTTGTCCTATCTTTTTTCTTACATCTGTGTTCCATTCATATCTATGATCTGTTCACCTGTGGCAGAGAAATTCCCTTCTCACGTAGACCTCCTATTCTGTTGTCACACTGTAAATCGAGTGAGCAGTGAGTTCTCTGCCAAGCCCATATTCTCACACTATAGGGACCAGGCCTGAAGATTTCAGCTGTAGAAAACAAACAGGGCTGGTTTCAGCCAGTACCGATGGAACAGTTAAGAACTCTGAAATGTAATCCAAGAGATATGTAGGAAGAGAGACAATCATGTACCATGCAGGTATGCAGAGCACAGACGGTGTTACTATAACCCTGGTGACTGAGCTAACTGTGTGAGTAACACCCCATGGATCTTGAAGCTGTGCAAAGATGACCAGGAAATCAGTCAGACTTTTCCCAGAATTGTGGTTTCTGGAAATGTTGCCATTATTTAGGCCAACACCCTAAAGCAATGCAAACGTCTTTGCACCAGGCTGGCTCCCAGACATCCCCTTCATTCAGTGCAAGGGACCCAAACAATCATGTTACGGAGTTTTCAAACAATAAGCTTTAATTGCCTTAATAGAAAAATAAGCACTGAAATATATATAAATGTGATTGATTACATTAAAGTAATTCTGTAGTCTAACATACTAGAAACCAAAACCCAGTCATATTTTTAATGATACAGAGTAGCAAGATTTAGGGTTTAGAAATTTTCCATAGAGAATACCGAAGTATCCAGTATTGTTTAGGAAACCACAGTAAAGATGAGACAAACCTCCACGTTGCAATAAAAACTAAGTAAATCAATTTATTCTGTATACTATACAATGTGTAAGTTTGTAAAGAACAATTGACATTTTTATCACCTTAACATCTTGACTGGGTGTAAATATGTCCAACAAAATGTACTCCTGTGGCCTTTACACAAACACTGTCCTACTACATCAAGAACAATGAGAGGGAAGCCTTTGGTGTTACAGATTTGGGGACATATCTGTGAAGGTGTAATTAATCCACTTAACTATCTCAAATAAAATGTTGGTGCTATCTGCTATTACAAGCCTACATGAGTACTACTCTAACAACTAAACACTGTCTATCTTTAAAGGCAAGATATGAAAGGGACTGCCAGTCTACAGTGTGGACAGGTTTTCTTTGAAAAAGGCAATTATCAAATGGTAAAACTCATATAATACATTATGTACATCAGTTTGGAAAGCTGAGTTATCTTGCTGGAGTAAGCTGAAAGTAAGCATCGATCTGCAGTCATATTCCATTTACTGTTAAGTGACTACTGGACTTAAGTTTTATACAGTGTATAGAATCAGAGTTGCTGTGCCTGCTGCTGAGGTCTGTCAGATGTGAAGGCTCATAATCAGTCACTGACCTAGTTAGTATTACAGTACTTCAAATATACACATGGATAATATATTCATAGCTGAATTTGTAGTAATCTTAGGAACTGCAAGTCACTGAGTGAGCATCGGAAGAGCTTGTGTTGTCCAATCAGCAGGACAAGCTGAGTTGTAGCTGAGTGAGTGGAATGTTTAAATTTAAATGGCTATCTTTTTAAACCTTCCCAAACATCAAGAGAACTCACCTTAGGGGAGCTACAGAATAGTGGCACCAGACAATACACAGCAAGTCACCTTAAGTTGTTCAACATTTGTTTCAGGCCCAATCCTATCATTAAGTTTCAATTTCATTTATACATAGAAAAATAAAGAGGGATTTTCACATTAAAACAAACATCTATAAAAAGCAGCTTGCTTCAATATTTCCACTTTCCTTGTTATTCTTCCAGCCTAATTTCTTAAAGAAGTCAAGCAGGTCCATTTCTTCAAACTGTTCTGCAAAAACCACAAATTATTTGTAATACTAGTGGAGGAAAGGAGTAAGGACAGGCTTGACAAAGCCCATCTAACTACTAAAAAAGGGCTATACAGAATCAGATTAGCAATTCTGAAATTCCCTGGAATCGCTTCTCTGAATCAAAAACATTACACAGACACCGTACGTTCTGATCACAACAGGACCAAATAAAGACTACTGATTTTCCTTTGACCATTTTGTTTGCCTTTAGAAGAGGGCATTGCAGAAGATATGGGCCAGCATTGGTTTTGACTAGCAGTCCTTTATACCCCAAGACTTTCTGAATATGTTAGCACAAAGTACAAGCTTCTAAAAACATGCATCTTTAAGTGTTCTCTCTTATAATACTCATATTGGTGCTTTGTTTCTAATAGGCTGTTTCTGAATTTTTTTTTAAAGAAAAAGGCATTCAGTAAACTGATCTTTTTAAAGAGTTTCTTGTTCTCCCAAAAAATGCGAAGGCTGTGACTACTTATATGAAAATCAATTATATTATGGATCATACTCCACTTTTAATATTCTGATTTCATTGAACTAACATGTTTTAAATGCATCAATTCACCTGACTAATATCAACTATGTATTTTGTCTATCTAGTACTTACAACCTTCATCATAAACATGAACTGGAGTTCATTCCTATTTTCTGAGATGAAAAGTTACCTGTTTCTCAATAGGTTCTTATAGAAATACCTTTCCAGATATTTGTTCCCCCAAAGCCAATGAGGGGCTGCTGTACAACGAAGAAAAGAAATGGTTTACTACTCTTCAGGAGTCCAAGGAAAAAAAAAAGATACCCTTCTGCTTCCAGAAGTCTAAAATAGCCCGAAGACAACTGCATATCAAACGTTAGTGAGCCTAGATTTGGTGTTTGCCACACAGGGAACTCTCTAGAACAGTACACTTAGCCATATTCCATGTCAACAGAGCATTTCTACTTTAAAAGCTTAAACAACTGCTGAACAGAAAGGGCACTTGCCTGCAAATATAGGTACAAATTCCAATTTTATACCTGAATGCTGGATAGTGTTGTGAAACAAAATATACAACTGCAAAAGCATAAGGTTTTGAATCAAGTGTAAATGTGTTTCACAAATTTCAGGTATACTATTTTTACTTTCAGTAGCAAGATTCTGGGCTCTTAGTTTCAGGACAAGACTGAAAGATACAGAATCACTTGTGCTTTGATTGGCACATTATCTGCTTTTTAAAATGTAAAACTAATAGACGTTTGCAAAAGGTTGTGCAAAACTATTGTATTTACAAAAAATGGCACAAGAGTGAATTCAACAGTCTATGCACATGCACACTTCATCCACATCTTCAACAAAAGTGTGTCCTAAGCTACAGAACTGAAAAGAATACCAGCTTCAACAGGCAGTTGTCAATAAGCACTAGGTTCACAAGAGTTACACCAGAATGGGCAAATATTGCCCAAGTAAAAACTCTATTGTTAAAGCTGAAACAGGTTTAAGGCCATTCAAGTTCAAAAGCAGAAACAAAATTCAATCAGAGCCCTGTCTTTGTTTTTATACATGCTTTACCATCTAGCAACTTGTGGTCTAAACCTCTATTTTAGACAACAAATCCAAACACGGAAGAAAAACCCAACACAACTGGAGGTTATATTAAATACAAATATGCTGTAATTAAGATGAAATAACAAAAGCAGAAACATTAGAAGTTGTAAAACTTGCGATGTCACTTGCTGGAACCAGTCCTACACTAGGAAATGGGCAATATGTACATTTTCAAGTAGATTACATTGCTCTAACCAAACTTGTCCTTTTTAATCAGTGCATTGTTCTCAACTAGTCCAAACACTACATTTTACTCTTAACAGTATTCCCTTACAATAGCAGCACATGCTATCGCTACCTGCAAAGCTGTCAGTCTCATGACTTAGTGTAAGAAAGAAAAAGGGGGATGTGAGGGTGAGAAATAACTATTAAGGAGAAATAACAGGAATGAGAATAATCATGCAGTTCAGCTGTTCTCGTCAGCCAGCCAGCTTGCTAGCAACAAGAGACGGTTTCCGCTGTGGAAGATCCTGTGGAGTAGGAATATGGTCACCAGTGACTTCTGTCTTGTCAGGAGCTGCAGTAGGCAGTTGCTTATTCTTCATCTTTGCTTTAGCCATGTTGTAATCACCAGAATCAAAGTATTTTTGCTAGAAGACAAAACACATATATTTCAAAGCCTGAAATCTTATCAGATGTATACACTGAATTACATTGTTAAATAGATATTTTCAGTTTTAAAAAGGTGTAAAATCTCCCTGATTCATCAAGGTAGCTCTACATTGATTAAAAGAAGGTATTATCAAGACTAGTAAGCACAGACAGCTGGACTCTTATCATTGTGAACACTAATGTGAACATTATTTTTGCCCTGGTTTTCCCAAAAGCTCATCTCCCACAACTGAAACCTTGCGGTTTGCAAATTTTGTTGCAGTGAACAAGTTGTGCTACACAGAATAAACAAACACTGCACAAATTAAAGCTGGGGAACAGAGCCTGACCTATCACACCAGAGATCAAAGTAGCATGAAACTGCGTGCTAACAAGAAAACCTCTTCTCTGCACAGATTGAAACAGTGAAATGACAGTCTCTGAAGTTCCCAAACCAATTATTCAGTGAAGTCAAATCTACTGTACAGTCCTTCTGAAAAGCACTATCTCATGGAAATTATTATCCCCCATTCCATTTTTTTTGAATACAAAAGTAAATTAAGTTCCTAGTTGAAAACCAGTGTTCCTTAATATATCAGCAAGTTTTCATTAGCATTACCTTTAAGAGTAGCCAGATTTCTCAAAACATTAAGTTATCTATGCATGTCAAAGTCAAATGACTGTTAATTTATCCACATCATGGTAAGATGAGGCATGGAATTTCATCCAAGCTCTGCATTAAGTCTTCAACTGCTCACTAACATATTTTGCAGGAAAAGTTGCATTGTTTTTACACTTACCATGAGGTCTATCACTAAGATACTTGTAACTCATGACTTTGAATAGATTTCATATGAGGCAAAAAAAATTAGATTCAGGATTAAGATTTACTCCATTAACTACTGCTTACAATCACAACCATCTCTGAAGAGCAGACTCCCCAGTTAGCTTTGTACAGGCTTAGTCCTCAGTCAGCTGAACAACAGCCATCACTACCTGCTATGTCTAAGTGCTTCCAGGCAGCACATTGCCACCACAGTCTTTGTTCTGCATTCCTACTAACCAGCTGCAAAATGCTCAGCAGCAGCAGTTGCTAGACAGAAGTAATTTGGATTTTACCTGACGTAACAGGCCTTTCCCAAGGGGGGAGGAGGCTGTTCAGACAAGGCCTCCTGAACAGAGCTTTAAATGTTCCCTGCCAGAGCCCTGAAGTTACCACACCTATTTCTCCCATAATCCATTGTACATCTGAATCAAACACTTTTATTTATAAACCTTCCCAAGTCAATCCTTTTGATGGTCTAATCCCTATTTACATCACAATGTTCTAGCACGACATCTGCAGCCTAGACCTCAAGGCAGAACATAATCTGATTTGGAAAAAGGCTTTCCCATTTTGCCCTTCAAGACTGAAGCAACCAAAAGAAACTTTTACACAGCAACTAGGCAATAACAGTACCACTCGATCTTTAGATGTGTTACAGCTGTTAACAGAAATCTTTCTGTCCATCTAAGAGAATCCCTCCACAGGAGCACGATGTGGTACTGTTCTCATCTACCATTATTCCAGAGACAGTGTGCTAATAATGGTGCGTGCATCAAATGCAGAACATTTCTGGACAGCAAATATGAACTGGCAAAGCGTGTCCTGGTTGCCAAATCGAAGATGATTTGGGCTACAGCTGATTACAGAAGAGTATCTGAGAACACCCATCATCTTTCATGCTTTAGAATATCAATCCATTTCTTCCTTTAACTTATCCCTGTATTTTCCTGGTTTATTCTAGCTTCTCACAGATGGCCTGTATTCGATCATCCCCTTCAAAACCAACTATGTCTCTGCAGGTGTCTTTGTGTCAGAAACGCTATCTGAAAGCACACACACTACCCTCACTCTGTTTTAACCCTCATCAGTGCAGGCAGCCCGAAGTACACCAGAACCTCTATCAAGTAAAGATGCCTCCTCATTTAAGACACTGAGCACACTAAACAGAAATAATAAAAAATAAAATGGAATAAAGTTATTATCACCACATCAGGAACTGTAGAAGGCATATTATGAATTGGAATCCACAAGTTTATGCCGTCTTTCATCAGAGTAGCGAAAGTCAATTAAGACGGCCACTGATGTGTCTGTGCTCAAATCTGAAGTACATGCTGCAAGAGCCTTTGCATTCAATAGCATATAATTAAGATGAAGATACTGTACAGGCTGTTACTGCTGGTGGTGAGATTCTCTCACACTTGCACCAAGTGCAAGCAGTCGTAATTCCTTTATGGCTATCAATCTTTGCTGAGTGAACGGTGGCCTGTTTTCTTGAGATATCATCACAATACAAACCTACCACTCCCTTCTGTGTCTACACATACCCTGAACCCAATGAAGTCCCACTTAGGCTGCCTTTGACCATGCAGCAGCATAACTCAGAGGGAGTCACCTCATCTACCACCTGCCCAGGCCCAGCAGCCATTAACTCTGCTTCATATGTTCCAACTTATGAAACAAAGACTATCCAAAAAACCTGCCAACAGTAACAATTCCCAAGAGATGCTACCAGGTAGCACAGAATTAGATCTGTACTGAACTACACCAGCTGGTTTGTGAAGGATTTACACTTGGAATCATTGCATGTACTGAAAGGGCCTAGACAATAGTAAGAAACACCACAACGGTGTGACAGCAATGAAAGCACCACCAGAAGCAGCGACATACTAGGATTATTCCCAGAACAGAGTTCTAGCATGCCTGAAAGGCATTACATAATCACTCTATGAATAATTGAACTAAAAAAAGCCCCAGTCAAACAGATAAGAAAATAACAGACACCGGTTAGGTGTGGAACAATACTGAAATATTAACTCACTCTTCATTCTTCTATCATTATTTTTGGCTCTGGGTGTATATCCAGAATTATACTACCATTCTCAAACCACTAATGTCAGATGATGACTGGTCTAGCAGCAGACATCAAACTTTCACGTGCTAGAAATATGGATAAAAGGAGTGGACATCACTTTTGGGGGCATAAGAATGGGCAGGATAAGATCACTACAAAATAAGGATGAGTTTCTACCCCTTGGTGTTTACCGTAATGTTTCTTTTTCAAGTCTATCATAGCAGCTTCTAAGTTTAATTTTTTATAAGAAGTGTGGTTGAGCCGTTGATGCTGTGAACAGCTATCCTGCCAACCTCGCATTTGTTTTGCAGAGACAAATTTCTCTTCCTTGTGCTTTCTCAAAATTTAAGGTTCTTAGGACTCTTTTACCACGCAAAGGCCTGTGGAGTGGAAAAAAAAATTGCAGACACAGGAATTTGGGATTTTTTTGTCTATATCCTGTGGACAATAAAGAACTTACTCCTTTTTGAAGCCTCTTCCTCAAGAAGTCAGAGCCTCCTGGCTTCTGGCCCAGATGAGGGTATCTTGCTTTCAATTTTGCTTCTTCAGCTTTTTCTGGACTTATCACCTTATCCTCCATCTCCTGAAAGACAGTGAGTGATACTGTAAGTGAAACATACAATGTGTATTTATGCAGAATAGCTTTGCAGGTAATACACCCACATGCCCATTGCTGCTACCGAGCGAGCATAACAATTATCTGATTAGACATTTTCATACATTCTTTCTCAAATGCTGACAGCAACTGTAGGAGTTCAGCCTCCCATTTTAGACACCCTTCCTGGAGATGCTGAAGATGTGCGCACTTCCCTTTCAAAGAAAAGCAGTTTGAATTATTCAATCTTGAAAAAAAAAGACTCAAAACTTTTTTGGTTTTGGTCAAAACAAGGGGTCCACTAAGAACAAACAAATGTTGAATAGTTAGCAAGAACCACAGGACTTTTTTCTAAATGCCAGTTTCATCATTTAGTTGCACAGGCAGACTGGCACTTCCACTGCCACACTGATCTCTGTGGATGCCCCAGCTGTGATGCGTTAATATTCACTGTGAAACAGTCTCAAAAACATGCCTGCTGCTACATTAATAGCAATACTGTGTTTCTCTATACATGCCTAAAATTATCCTGAAATTATGAGGATGAAGACAGTTGGATAGTGCATTCGTGTAAAATAAAATGCCTATTTTATGAGTATACTTTAAAACATGGATGCTCAAAATAATAACTTAAGAGATATTCATTTGGCAAAACTACAATTTGTTCACTGGCCTCTTCACACTCATCTGTTCCATGTACATGTAGCAATTTGATCTATGAAGTACAATTTATTCTATTGGATCATTTCTAAAATACTTTTAATTCAAAATACTTAATTTTGTCTTTTCCATTATTTGGCCACAGCCTTTTTTTTTCTTAATGCAAACCACTGCTAGTTCAGAGAAAATATATAATGATTTGCACTGACTGCTGTAGCGCAGAATTGTTATTATCACCTGAAGTCACAGAAAGACTTTCAGGCAGAAAGTAAGAATTGCCATTGAAATCAGGAGGGCCTCATTCATCTATGACTAAGATTTCATGTCCACTTAGAGCTGCTCAGGCAGCCCCTTCACACTCTTTTCCATGCCTGTCATCATCCTCTGCATTCCATCAGTCTGCACAACTGCCTGTACTCCCCAGTAATGGATTACAGAAACTAATTCAACACAAAAACAACCATTTATCATTTTTTGTTCTCTTCCCATTGCAGGGCTGCTTCGTTTGGATCAGTTTCCACAGCCTGAATGACCAAGCAGCTGCACGAACAGGTACGTTAACACAGCAGCAGGGAGGACAGGAACACAAGGAGCTAGGAGACACTTAAGCCAGATCTGCCGAAGAACAAGAGCCACCACCACACTCGCCTATCCCTAGCTGCTCTTCTCTATCTCTTATAAAATGCTCCAGGTTGTGTAAGATTCAACATCTTTCTGGTAAGATGCCTCAGAAACAAACATTACAACAGATGTAGTATATAACATTTTCTAGTCGCTCTATTTGGCCAAAACACGTCAAGGACAGCTTTGCACAATACAACAGGAAGCTGAATTAACAGTTCTCCCAAGGAAAAAATATAAACTCTCATAACACTTAAAGAGAAACTTCTGTGGCAACAGGAACCAATGTTTTTTATTAGATGAAAATGCAGCTACACAATACAGTGCAAAACACAAACACAAATAAAGGGCAAAGTTGCCCTGACACTACTGAACACAGAACGATACCATTTCTCACTAGGCACTTTCACGCCAGCCAAGCCTACGGTTCTGGTGCATTACAAAGATCACGCAGCTGCTGCTCTCCCTATTGTGGCTCATTAGAATGTCAACACGCACTGGATTTGCTCAAAACTAATCCTTCCAGCTCAACACTTTCAACATCTAATGCTGAATCACTGGGTACTCACTGCTGAACCAACAGACAAAGTATCTGAGGGGGCATATTTTGCCACTAAAAAACCAAAAGGACATATTTCTTAAGACGAGAGGACCAACAATAAATAACTTATATAAATATGTATTCACGGTGCATCAAAGGAGACATTTATGCAAACTCACAGAGCTGACAAATTATGGCACAGCAGGCAATGCAAACACAAACACTGTGCTACGCATCAGTGCAGGTCAAAAGGATACAGAGCACAGCCGCTTCTTCTTCATGACCAACAACAACCAAGACTCAAAAACCCACAGAACATAAATTAAAGAATTTCAATACCACAATTGGGGTGTCAAACAAAACCAGCTGATGGCAGGTTCAAAAAATACTTAAGACAACAGTTCTTCACGTAAAATACAATTAAGCTGCAGAACTCCTTCCTGAAGGATACAGGGGGTGCCAAGAATTTAGATTCAGAAAGCAATTCGATGTGTTCATTTGCAGCTCAGAAGCCTTTTAAACCAGATTGCTGAGACCTCGGAGAGTTTTCTCGCGAAGATCACTGCCTGCACGTCCTGATCTTATATTCTTGTGAGGACTAGATGGTATTGAGCACTCTCAGAGATGTGCTGCTGAGCCCCGAAGACTTTAATCCAAGCCACTCCTACATTCGAACATTCTCCCTTGAATTACAGAAGCACCAACCAAGTGACTAACAAATGACTGGGGAGTGGGCAGAAATCAAGATATACCACACTCTTCTTCCAAGTGACAACCACACAAAAGTTATAATTTTAGTTCTCTACAGGAATCTGACACAGCTCATGAAGTCATTAAAATGATCTACCAGGAAGGCAGTAGTTACCTAACTCACTCAAAGACAGCTTTTGCTTTTAATCTTTGCAGAGGTTCTAGCGGCATAAACGTCTGTATCTGCTGGACGACTGACCTGAGTGACTAAAAAAAGAGCATCAGCCTTTTAAAACCCTGGTATCAATGGCTCATCTTTAGCAGAAGACATTAGACAAAATGCAAAGCAGAAAATGGAAAAACGTGGCAACAGCACAACATTACAGCAAACCAACAAAACGCACCACCTTTAACAGTTTCCTGAAAAATACAGGCTTTTAAGGCAAAAAGAGTCAACCAAACATACGTTCTCCTGTGCCCAAAGTTTCTTTGTTTCTGAACTTCCCCCTGCCACTGTCCTGAGTTTTCACACTGAGAACAGGAAACGCTAGTCTTTGGCAGATTTTCAATTTGTATCACTGTAGTTAAAAACCTTTCTCGCTCAGCACAAGCTTCTTACAGCATGTCAGAAAGTTTAGAAAAAAGCTCAGATTATGAAAACACTACCTCAAAGTTCATTTAGGGGCGTCATCTTTTTTAAGCATACATATGAATAAGTACTGCAAAATGGGTTGTTTATGTAAGTGCTTCAGAGCCAAGCATTAACCGAGTGAATGTTCAATTTTGCCTACCCAGACAAATAGTTTTAGTGGAGGTTAATATTGCAATGTCATAACGGCACTGATATCACAGTATCAGACCAGGACACAATCTCGCAGAAAGCAAAGTTTTATTTTATTGATGTTATATAATTTTTCTTGAACACTTTATCAGAATAAAACTAAATTAGGAGAGCAACAAGGACCTCTCGTCTTTCAAATAAAAGGTAATTTTTCCAAGCAGTGCATAAACATGACATTTCAAGACCTCAGTCTGAAAGTTCGTTAGGAAAATCAGCCCCAGTCACCTGACTTCATCAGAACACCCTAGAAGGCATTACAATAAACTTGCTGCCACATGTTTAACTACGCTCTTATTACAGAGCTATTCTAGGAGTGCTGCATAGGCCAGGACTTATTTTTATAGGCTTCGAACAGGAACAGTATCCCTTCAGCAGCCTACCTAGCATGAACGTTAAGTCACGCTGCAGAACACACCTATTTAAGAGCAGATTACAGTCCTGCCAAAGAAGCTGGTTCTGATTACTGCACCTACTGAGAAGGTATCATTCCATATTAACCCCCAAAGCTCTACTAGTACGACTAACTCATATTACAAATTGTAAATTATTAAACAAAAACTTAACAGCTGAGGTAGATCAAGCGTTTTCTTTTAGCGTCCTTCAAAGCAGGACTTGTGTTTCATAACTTCTCCGGATCATAGCCGCGGGGATTGCAACCAGGCTCCCACAGCAATGACAAGACCAAAAAAAACCCGGCTTCTTAAAGCCACAGCACAGTCGTCTATGAAACCAAATCCTACTTAAGAAATGATAAAATTATTAGCTACAGAGATGACGTAAGAGGGACACAAGATAACCCAGCCAGTTCTTCCTTCTAAAAGCCTTAACTAGCACAGGTCACGGTAGTTGTGATTTGGGTATTTCTGCTCCTGAATTGATTACATTAAAAGCTGATCATTTCCTAAAAGTAAAACAAACGTTTGGCCTCCGGATTACGGCTGGTGTCCATTCCGCCGCTGCGATCGTGAGCCGAAGCCCATCGCGCAGGACGGCGCGGCCCGCGGAGCACTCGGAGGCAGCGGGGCCGAGGCCGGAGAACGGGCGAGGGAGCGCCATCGGCCCGGCCAGGCCAGCGCACACCGACGATGGGCCAGGGAACACCCGCTCCCGAGCCATCATGGTGGTGCGGCTCCTCCGCCTCCAGCCGCACACGGCCGCGAGCGGCGGGGCCCGTCCTGCCCGGGGAGCGCCGCCCGGCCCTGCTGCGCTCCGACGGCCCGGGGCAGCCGGTGCACTGAGAGGCGGCCGGGCCCGGGGGACGCTGCGGCCCGCGGAGCTCCCTGGACTGAGGGAGGGAGAGGCCCGGCCGCGCCGATGGAGGCGGGAGAAGCCCCACGGGGCTCCTTGTGCTCCTCGGCCCGGCCACCCACCTTCTGCTCCTCGGCCGAGGCGGGCTCGGGGCTCTCGGCAGACATGGCGCCGCGGCAGCGGGACGGCGGGGCCGGGCAGGAGGGAAGCAGGGAAGGAGGGAAGGAGGCGGGCGGGAGGCGCGGCCGCGGCTCCTCCGCTCTGCTGCTGCTGCTGCCGCCTCCTCCCGCACAAGATGGCGGCGGCGCGCGCGACGGAGCGTCGGCGGGGCCAGACTTCCTCCGCCTCGGCCCCCGCGCGCGCGGGCTGGGGATCGGGGGCGGGATCCGCCTGCGCCCCGCGCGTCACGTCCGGGGCCGCGGGTTCGAGGCCCGGGGTCGGAGGCAGCGTCGGGCGGCTCTGACAGGCCGTACGGCCCCAGCGCCCCGCCTATCAGAATCAGAGAAACATCGGGCTGGGCAGAGACCTTCAGTATGGTCCGGTCCGCCCGTACAGGCGTCACTGTAATCACTAAACCGGCGCCAGAGCCAGACGTCTCTTAAACACCTCCAGGGATGGTGACTCCACCGCCTCCCTGGGCAGCCAGTTCTAATGCCTGACCAGCCGAACAGCGAAAATTCTTGTAATATCTGATGTGAATGTCCCGTGTCAGCTTAAGGCCATTTCTTCTGGTCCCCTCACTGGCCCCCACCTCACTACAACCCCCTAACCCCGGCTGGTCTGGCCTGCATGGCGTCCCCTCCTCAGCATCAGGGTAAGGGGAAGAAAACCTTTACTGCTTGGCTAAAGTTAGCTCTTTTGGCCAATTTTAGTGATCAAAATACAAGGAGCTGAGTCCTCAGCAACACTACTCGAGGATCTCATGAATCCCAGACAGCAGCTGACAGGATAGGAGGTCTCAGTCCATTGGAACTTACCAGCACAGTATCAAGTTATACACGGTATTTTATTCCCTCCCCATCTACTTTTCACGATCTGGTTCTTGGCTGAACAATAACCTTCTGTGGACTCTTCAAGAGCATAAAGGAGGGGTTTAAACAGCCCACCATTAATAAATCTTTAGGGGCGCCTAAATAAATGGATTATGTGAATAGCAAGGTACGGATTCTACTTGGCACAGCTCAGGAGGGACTGGCCAGGGCAGGCTTTCGTGCGATTATGGTCAAGAAGAATAGAAAAGGCAGGTCAGAAAGGTCTGCAAAAACAGAAGCTGTCAATGATTTTGCCACAGCTGAATTGTACTAAACACCCCACAAGCAAGTAGTTGGAAGAGGTTTTTTGTGCACCTGAGAGATTCATCCAGAGACCGGGATCCTGTAGCTGTGGGGAGCCCAAGGAATGTGCATATCCCTCATTCCAAAAGGGATACAGCTGGGCAGAGTGCACGAAAAATAATCATACAATGCACCAGTGGGTTTTTCCTAGTGATGAAAAAAGCCATGATAGTGGTGGGTGTGCCACATTTGCTTCTAGCAAAATCAGGGAGAAATGGTCTGAAAGTGTGAAAAACAGAGCAACATACGAAAATGATCATAAAAAGGATGAAGTTCATAGATTTTTAAAAGGAAGCAGAAGAACAAAGCAGTGACAGAAGACAAGAATGCAAACTTCAGGAATTTCTTTCAAATCTCTTAGGAAATTAATATGAGAGAAAACAGTTTCAAGGATTCAGCAGTTCCTTAATGCAATTATTTCTTTAAGGGAACACAATGCAGAGGAAAGATGGGAAATAAAATTCAGAAGCTCTGGAAAAGCACAGGTTCTTCAATGGCCTCAAATACAAGAAAGCAGCCTACAGAAACTAGGTCAGCTTTTAAGGGTATGTATCTAAAGCAGATCATGAATACAAGGGGGCACCAAAATATTACTGAACAGAACTTGTAAAGACCAAAGAGTTTAATGTTTCTTTTTGCTCAGTCTGGCATGATCAAGGTAAATAGTGTAACAAACAAAGTATAGCCTCTAGCTGGAATAAGGAAAGACTGGTTTACAGGTTACTTTAATTAGTTTTGGTAAATATTTTCAACTTGGATGAAAAAATATCCTTAAGAGATTAGAGAATGACAGAAGCAATCTCCAGTTAATTACTGGTGATTCATATGGGAAGCTGTAAAAAATGAATGGGTTTCCAGGAGTCACTTTTCCTGAATTTGAATAGGAGTATGGGGAGGACATAATACAAGCTATATAATTAAGCTGTCAATAATGACTTGATAAATCATCTAAAATAAGCACTCAAAAGAAACTGAGTAGCTAGGCAGGAATTCACAGTTAAGAACAAGGGTTTCACACAATCATCTTTCCTTTAAGAAAAAGGAAACAGACCATGTGGAGAAGTGGGTGAAGGTGGCTGAAGTTCCAGATGCCTTCTGGCATTAATAAGGCTTCTGACACTTTCCTATGCAAATTAGGGAAACTTAATTAAATTAAACTTTAATGTGGTGGATGCAAGTTTGTTGCAAACAGCTATCAATCAAACAGCAATGCTGTGTTCAGCATATAAAATCTTGGGTAGTAGAGAATAAAGTTCAATAAGGAGAGCTACCATTTTGGGAACAAGCAAGTAGGATGTCTCTTATACTGGGTAACAAGATGAATGCAAGTTGGCATTTCCTGATACAGAAAACCAGTGTATTACAACAGGACGTATGAAGAGGACTTTAATCCATATGATTTATCAACCAATTCTTCCAGTCTGATTGGCACAGAGAGAACCTGGCTGGGATGCTGTGTCCAGCCTCACACACTTCAAGACTGATTCAGTCCAAAAGAAGAAAGCCAAGAGCCAGAATGATGAGAGGTGCAAAAAATAAAGGCTGACTGAACAGTCTGGGGTTGTCTTAGTTATCAAAAAAAAGACTGAGAAGGGAGATACAAGAACTAAATTGTTTGCTTATAGTGAAAAGGCTAAGTAGTATTTACCTCAACTTCAGCAAGATTTAGTTGGATGTTATAACTAACTTTCTCATGATAAGTATAGTTTATCGCTGGAAGAGATTAGTTGTAGCAGCCATCACTGGAGGCCCTTATAAACCACTAAAACATTTATTAAAAATAATTCTATATAGTTGAGCCTGTTGAGGCATAAAGAGAAGAAACCAATGACCTCTCAAAAATTAGTCTGGCCTTAATCTATGCATAGAAGCTGATGGGGAATTTAGTTCATAGTTTATGAGCATCCAGCATTTCTCCAGGTGTGTCCCTAATGGAAAGTGTTTACTCAGATCAAGCTGGAAATGGAGAATGACTCAGTAAAATCAAAGTTGTGTACAGATAATCCAAGGTCACATTCATTCCAAATCCATGTACGGACTAAGTGTACTTTGACTATTAAAGTGAATACAAATTTATTTCCTACACATGACTTGTAGTAACTACATATTTAAAGTCCACACTTCTTTGCTCTTCAAAGCAAATTAATGAAAGGATATGACTTGAAGAAGTCTATTTAAATAAAGTTATCAAGATACAAACATTGCATAATGTCAGTGCAAAATAAATGTCAGTTCATCTACTACAGGGGAAGGGTAACTTGTCATTAAAAATGTGTCCTTTCCTCATGCTTTTTTTTCATTGAGTATGCGAGCAGCTGTGCACCATGACACAAATAAGTAGTTTGAGGATGCATGCTGTTTGCTTATGACTCAATAGCAGCTACACAGAAACTAGGACACACTCTTGATATCCTAGTCCAGACTATAGTTCTGTACACAGTACAGCTGCAGTTGTGTTTGACTCTTCTGCTACCAAAAGAAACCTTAACTCAGTTTTAAAGGGCACACAAATTACTAGAAACTGCAAACAATCTCTTCCTGTACAGTTTTCCTCAATTCTCTCTAAAAGGAATGCTAGGTAACTTTGGAAAACCTGGTGTAACAGAGTGGAAGACACTGCTGAAGTGGGGAAAGGACTCAGTAATAGCTGAGCTTTGCCCTTTTGGAGCAGCAGTCATTTGCATGTACAAGATAGTTGATAAGTATCATCTGGAAAGTCCAGTCTCCCTTACGTTCCCTGGCAGACTTCCTGGAGATTTCATGATACACTGACTTTTCTCATCTAAGGGCAGTGCTGAATACACAAGATGCACATTCATCCTTTCTCCAGTCTTCATCAGATAAGCATGTTAAAGGGCACCTTGCGTATTACTGACACTCTAAAAACCTACAGCAAAGTAAAGAAAAACACATAAATCAAGGCAAGACAGTTGAGAAACTCAGATCTTCATCAAACGTCACAAAGCTTCATTTTCATTATTAAATATATAGCTCAAATATAATCAAATGCTTCTAACTTTATTTCTCTCAGTTACACAGTTTAACACTTAGCATAAACTGTTCATCTGACTGTTTTGTTTTAGGAATACACACACGTATCGGAAAATAGTCATATGCCCAGTGTAGCATTGCTAGTAAAACTTCCTATGGCCACCTAGTGGCCTACATGGAATTGACCTATGAAAAATATTCAGGATTACATGAAGATCCTCTCATCTAAAAATAAAACAAAAAGTACAAGTTTCATAGCTTTTGCATATATTTAAGATATAAATACTAATTTGTTTGCACAGTACATCCTTTAACACAATTTGAGAAATAAAATGGGGGAGGGTGCAAATTTTATGTGAGGAAAACTAATAACAGAAAGCAAAATTAAAATGGCCCTTAAGGAAAGAAAAGAAATTGAGGGAGCAAAATGTGAATTGAATTAATGATCTGAATGCATGACTAAGTAAACAAACAATCTGCACTGTGATTGCAAGTGTTATTAAATCTGGATGTGAGAAAAAATGGAAAAGGGTACCATTACAGAGAAAAAACAGCTAAATGCTTGCATAGTATGAAATGTTATGGAAATTCACCTGTTGTCCCCATTTTCAATAACTTAAATGAATATCACTTAAAACAGCACACAGATTAAAGACATCTGTATATATTTCAGATTTCAATATTAATGCCAAAAATACATAGTATGATTTTACATAGGATTTATGCTACATTAGAACACTAAAGACAAACATCACTTGAGTATTAAATGAAACATTAAATATTAAATAACTGAAAAATAAAATAAAAAGTGTAAACACTAAACTAACTTGGGAATTTGCTATTGCAACACATCCAATGAAGTGGTTTTAAACAGTACAAAAAGATTAGATTTAAGTATGTTTCCAGTCTACTTGGAATACACAAAGCTCATTCCAGAAACCTTTTAAAAACTGGTCCAGGATCACATAGAACCTTCTTTCTCTTGAGCGCTATTTTTATTCCTTTACAGACTTAACTTTATACTGTTGTCTCTGCCAATCTTTGCTTGCAAGGAGTACTCAACAGTAAAATGAATACTTTAGTTTGCCATTGTTTGCTAGCATCTTGGTGAAAACTGAGGATTTGTTGGAGATTCAGTGTAAGATTTGAGTTCATATGCAGCGCCGCTATCAACTTCCATGGATTTCCGAGAGAATAGGAGCCTTACATCTCTGTGGAGGTAGATCTTTCCAGATTTAGAACTCTGGAACCTGAAAAGATATAAATATCTGTATTATCTAAACCAAAAATTATTAAATAAAATGCACTCTTAAAACATTAGGGACAAAACATTTCAACAAACGAAATTAGTCAGTTAAAATGAAAGGAGAAAGAATATCCTAACGCTTTCATTCTGCTTTGTTTCTTTTGACGTTTTAAGGTTCTATTCCTAATCACCAATGCAGTGCGCAGCTTTGAAAGTGGCATGGAATATTTGAAGTTCACACTGCCATTATGTAGATCAAAGATTAAAATCCTCAGCAAACTAGAATAGCAAAAAATGCTCTTCAGCGAGCACTCCTGAAAATGTCCAAAGGGTGGCCTAAGCACACACAAAAGGGAATTTTCAACTATATACAAATCGAATATGCATTTCAGTTCCAGCAATCATATAGACAGATTTCATTGCTCTCTTTATGAATGTAACACCAGGAAGTTTACTACTGCTTTATACCACACTCCAAATATAAGAAGGATTTGTCTTGAGAAGCAATAGGTCTCGGGATCTCTGCAGGCAGGCTGGAAGAATTTTTTTTGCACGGACTAGGGAGCATTTCAAAGAGACTGCAGTTCACTGGCCCAGTCGCCAAAGCAAACAGTGGTCAGCTCCTTGGCCGATGCATCTTTTATGCTGCAGCTAAACAGGCAAATTCAGGTCCTCTAAACCTGCCAGGAATGTGCCAGTTCCACTTTCCCTGGGTATTAACAACTGTATAGAGAGAGACAAGATCTGCATTTCAGAGAACCGTATTCTAGAGTTTTCTTGTGGCAGAACTCCCTAATCTCCTTCTCTCCACCAGGAAAGGCAGAAGAGCCCAAGGAGCATTTCTTACAGCAACTGAACTTAATGTCACTACCAGTATGCCACACAATGAGGGAGAAATGCTATTGCTGCTGCAATAGAAACAGAAAAGCCATTGCTGTTGTCACAACAAGATGATATCATGGCAAATGCTGAGAGATGCATGCTGTGTTATCATGTATTACAATTTGCACAGATTTTTAATAGGCTTTTACTTATTGACCCCATTGAAGCAAAAGCAGTATCTCTAGAATAAACCTATTCTTAATTTGACTGAAATTCTGAGTGGTAGGAGAAAGACAGGTACAGGAGATCCATCAAGGCTTCATCGTCTGAGGAAGGCAGGTTGTGGAAATGGATTCTGTGGCACTGCTCTGTCCAGACGAGTGATGCAGAATAGCCTGTAGTCATCCCCAGAGCCAGACAAAGGAAAACTCTGTTCTCCTAGATACAGCTGTCAAGGACATTAAATGCAGCAGGGTCCAGCAGAATGCTCCTACTGGCTCCCACAGAGATTCCATCCATCACTATTTATTTGCTTGGTGCTGCCATGTGAAAGCCCTTTACCTGATAGGCAAAAGGGAGAAGACACTGTCTTAAGAGAAGATTGTGGAAGAGAGCACAAGGAAGAGTGAAAGAGACAAGGGACAAAGCAATCACCACAAACAGTTAACTCAGAATCTAGCTCATAACACACTTTAAAAGGAAAAATTTTAGCGAAAGGTATATTGCAGCAAAAGTATGATTGAAATTAATTCCTATAGATCTAGTTATCAAAGCACCATCATAAAATAGATCTCAACTCCCATTTTACATATGGATCTTTCAAAAGAATTATTAGCATGGTCTATTTTTAAACTTCTCAAGCTTGCTCTTTTCTGTGAGTGATAATCCTGCAAGACTCCCTTTGCTCAGTAAATAATGGTTCCCTGCAACATGACTTTTCTGAGCATGACATTTCAGAAAGATTGAAGAAGGATAAGTGGGAGACAGCAGCAAAGTTCAAGGGATTCTTCTCATCTCTGCATCCATTACCTATTTTTTTCTTTTAGACAGGTCTACCCAAGTAATTGCGATTTAGAAACGTTGCTTACGTGCAAATACATTGGAATAATCGAGACAAGCGTTCCCTACATCCCTGCAGGGTGGTGATGGAGTGGCCAGCATGAGACTGACTCCAGAGCTGTGGCAGCTCCAGTAGTTTTGTGTAAAGAAATTTAAAATACCCAACACAACCAAGGTCTCTGACAGACGGTGTCCCAGGAACAGTAACAACAGACAAATACAGGAATGCTTAAACACACAAATATCAGATGCTAGAAAGTCTGGCAGAGGAACTTTACTGAACAAATGACAAATACAAGCAAAGTTCCTATATGTATTTTATAGGCCATCAAAATTCACAAAGAAGAGAGTAATTCATGGAAACAGAATAATCCTGAAAAGCAGGGTAATCATGAAAATGTATGTAGCAAGATGTGTTTTGTAAGTGAAAAAAACTATACAACACAATCTATAAAATATGTAAGTAAAATCATTAGAACAAGGATAAAAATTTCTAGATAAGAAAAAATGCTGAGAGACCAGAAAGATCAAAAGCTGCTCGTAAATCAGTAATAGCAGGCATCTTCATCTTCCACCCATGAAGGTGTATGTCATATTAGGAAAGTATTTTTTAAAAAGTTTCTCAACACCTTGAGGAATCACTACTTTTAACAACCAGTTTCAAGCTTACCCTCCACTGAGCCCTCAGTAACAAGCCCTGTTCAGCTGTTAAGCAACAGCAGCTATGCGCCATGCAATTCCTGGCATTGTGTCAGTAACTAAGGCTGTTGACCAAGCTTTAAAAACTTGAAAAATGCTGAGCAGTGGGCAGGTTAGCTGTTTAATTACTTTTTACAAGGGTGCCAGAACGTGACCTAGAAACCCACAGATGGTCATCATCCTCTCAACGCCAAGCAGGAACAAGGCACAAGCAGAGCTGAGCTCACAGCTCTTATCCTCAAGTAGACTTAATTACAAGACAAAAAGTCATTGCTTCACATGCAACAAAAAAATTATCCCCAAAGCATCTTCAAAAAACAACTTAAACTGCAGGTGCAACTCTTGGAGGTTTTTAATAACGAATAAAGCTCTGCTGTGTGTGCAAGCTGCATTTGGTATCTCAATCCCATAGCTGCGGGTACAAGTACAGTCTAATGGCATATTGAACAGTACCTCAAACATACAGAACTGCATGCAGAAGCTGCACACACAATAAATCTGACACTTTAAAGACTGTCGTAGAAAATCTGGCCGCCAATGTTAAGCTCCAGACCTATGCAAGCATTTTTGCTGAATTACCACTTGAAAAGGAGCTTTCAGAATGTGAGTGCTGACAACTGTGATTAAGGCCTCGCAAGCAGATGTGACCACAATGCAGCTCACTGGTGGTGACTTCATTTGTTTTTTTAAACAAAATTTCAATATGTAAGCTTAAGATGCTTGTGCTCAATAACTACTGCAACTAAAACTGAAAGGCTGTTCTAAGTCAACTTGAGTAACAAACAAAAATAAATCTGAATAGCTAAAACCTTTAGTTTAGGTTTGCATAATTTTTCAGTAAAGCAGACTTGAGGAAACTTTGCTGCTTTTAAAATTGAAGTTTTAAAACCAACTTACATGAATTAATATATTACTAAGATTTTTTAAAGCCCTCCTAATTAAAATCCATCTTTAGTAAAGAAAGCTACTAAATGGACAGCTGAGTCTTTCGTAAAATCGTAAGTGCTCAGTATAATAAACCACAAGATAGATCAACATAAGCTTCTTTAATATTTCAAGGAGTTCTGCCATTCTTACATTATGAGAAAGGACCCAAAGCTCGGCTTAATACGGAAGAAAAAACTTGTGGCATACTCTGTAGTTACATGCTTTCCAAAGTAAGCAGCTAAGCATTGTAATCATGATTTTGGTTTTCCCATCAGAAATGGATGCATTTCCAGTTACACACCATAAAACCATGAGCTGATCCCTTCCAGAGGTCTGAAAGCTGAGCTAAATTGTACAGATATTTCAAAATGAGAAGCATCAGAATTGCAACATTTCTGTCTCTCAGCAGGCATCAGAAATAGGAAGCTCTTAAAAAAGACTTGTAGCTGTAACAGATGAGAGAGCAGAAAGCAGGTATGCCTTCAAATAGAAGTAATTCTTGGGTCTGTCAACAAGAAGTTTACAAACTACATTAAAGTAGAAACTGAAAGGGGACACAAGACCACTACTCTTCATGCAGGTATGCCACACCCAGTTGGCCACAGACTTTTACCCACCACTGCAGCTGAGGCCTGTCCCCAGTTCCTCTGCACTGTCAGATCAACATTACACCTGAACAGAGCCTTCTACTGGGGCTATGCACTTTTTCAGAATTTGCCCCAAAAGAAAAAATTTTAGAAGGTGGTTAGGTTAGACTTTGCAAGTTAGTGTGGCCTGAATGGCTGAATTTCAATCCAGGCTAAATTTCAGAATGAAAACACTGTTCAACAGCCTTATCGTGACACTATTTTCACATTCCAGTAAACCAACACACTCTTTTATGACTGTTAACTTTCATTTAATGGGAGAGTCTGGCTAAGAATCACTGTTCTAGACAAGGTTTTGTTTCAAAAATCCGTAGGATAGAAATCAATGCCACTAAATAGGAAAAATAATATGTAACAGAAATTATTGTAGAACAACAGAGAAGTGTAAGATACTTGATTTTGTTCTGCTTGCTCACTTCAGAATGTCAGCTGCTGGTGGGTTTCCAAGTGCTGCAGTGAAAGCACTGGGTCTGTGTGTACAGGCATTTCCTACTACACAAACACAGGCAAAAGGTCTGCAAGTTGCAGGAGGACAGAGTATATCCATCATTCCCCTTTGTTTCCAGCTGCAGTCTCCAGAACATCCCAAGAGCAGCAGCACAGTGTCTGGTTTCAGGCAGTGCTTTGTGAATCATTTAAGGAAGATTGAGTGAATATTTTATAAAGTGAAAGGCATTATCACCAGTATTGCATCATGAAACACGTATTTACATTTTTGCCACTAAACACTGTATTTTTAGGAGCAGCTCAGACCATTTTTCATGTTACAAGCTATTCTGGTGAAGAGGCACACGTGAGGCACACGTGAAGCACACCGGGCACCTTCTCTTCATTGATCCTTAGTTTTGGCTTTTGCCCATATAACATCCACTTTCACTATTTCCTGTAACCTCAAAAAAGTGCATTGATTCAGACAGAACACTATCTCTCTTGCTAAGAAAAGATTTAAGTTTACAATGCTATACAAAATACTTCAATGCCAAGAGAGAGCTTTATGTTATATTTTAACTTTGTTTCTCCCAGGGAGAATCCAAATTATTTATTAGCTTTTCTTCCTCTACTGTCTAGCTTAAAGACCAAGTTAACTTTTTTTAAAAAAATTATTTTCTTTTCATTCTTTCTTATTTCTGTATACAGAAAGGCTGCCTGGGAAAGAAATTATGAGTTAAATTTTGGCAGATACTTTTTTGTGGTTTTGGCTTGGGTTTGTTGGGGGTTTTTTGTTCTATTTTGGTTTTTTAACTTCAAGGAGCTTACCTCAGATGTATGAGGTAGCGTAGTAGCCTTTCTTCAGTCTGGTGACTGTTTTCTTTATTGACAGTTCGCTTGATTTCTCGTCTCACAGGAACAGAAAAAGTTCTTTGCCGTAGGAATGTTTGATGATTAGCTGGCATTTCTCTCAAGTCATAGATCACCACAAACATCTTCACCACAGTTTTGTTAGGGTTAAATAAGGTCTGAAAAGACAAACAGTTCGATACAATACTCCTTAGAAATGAAATTTTTTTTTAAAAAAACCAACAAACCTAACCCAAACTCGATCTGTCAAAATAGTTCTCTATGTACTTTGTTTCTGTGCCATACAGAAACGTTCATGTAAAAACACTGTGAAGCTTTTCTGGTTTTCAGCACTTCAGCTACCAGCAATTCCCATTTTTAAATATAATGCTAAACACAGTCTAATCTGAATGAAACACTAGTATATGACTAGTCTTACTTTGCTAATCAGCATCCCCGTTTTTGTTTATTTTTCCAGTCAGCCTTTTGTCTACACTGTTTTCCAGACACAACACACTCGCAGGAAGCACAGTGGTGGGCTCCTTAAACCTGAAATTATGAATGTGTTATCTTGGACTGGGTTCTTAAAAGAGAGAGTCAGTTCATTGGTTCTAAGCAATGGCTGTGATTTACTTTGTGGTTCTACTACAAAACTAAAGGTGGTGTTAAAATATTACAAAAGGTAGATACAATTATTCAATCTTAATTGCTCTAGAAGAATTTCAGGATTTGGACCGTGGCCTAATTACTTCCTCATCACTTTTTCAAAGCCACAGTGTCCCCAAGTATTCTGAATCTCCTGGAACTGATTTTAAGACTCCTCAGAGCACAGAAGTTTTCCAAGATTGGGAATCTTTTTTGTCCCACACACAGATTTTTACTTTGAATTACTACAGTACCTACAGAGATGCACATTTCCACTGCTAGCTTCATGCTTATCTCAAATAACCTCATCTCTGCATGACTTTCTTGATATTAGTGGTTTCAAGGCACCCTTATCTGCTGAGTACGTACCACTTGTATTGTTCCTGAAGGCGGTACCCGATAACCCCTTTTACCAAGGGACTCTAAAGTAATTACACCCTACAAAAACAAAACACATATTTAGGTCACAGAGATAAATCAAAACGTTCTAAACATGTAATTGCATTTATTTGAAACATAACCAGTAATTTATAAAAACTAAAAATAGAGAAGGCAATGAATTTAAGATGCAGTTAAGAGATCAACAGCAGGGGCCTTACAGATACTTTGGCAGAGCAGTAAAAGCTGTGCAATAACAGGTACATTCTCCTCTTGAAACAAGATTCAAGTTTCCACATCTTCTCCACATCAGGGAGCTAGGACAAAACAGAGCTGTCTTTTCGAAGCAGCTGGGAGGTTAAAATGAAAGATTTGTCTCCTCCTTTCCGTTTCTATATCATCTACAATTGCACCAATAATACTCCAAATCTCACAGAACTCATTTTTTGCTTTTCAAAGGCAGCAGATGCACTTAATCTTCCATTCTAATCCAAACTTTAGGAAGCATGACATCTGCTTTTGTACCAGCTGTGATCTACAGAGCACGCCCGAGTGCCCCACAGGGCGCTGTGACGCTGCCGGGCCACGCTCGGGGCACTGCCACACGTCTGACCACCCTGCAGGGCACCACTGCTGCACCCCCCTGCACTGGACTTGACAAACCCAAACCAAACAAACAACCGAAAAAAGACCCCGAAGCAGAGAAACTAGCTATACAAACAGAAACAATGTTTCTGATGATGGAGGCACTACACAAATGCTGTATTAATCCTGGGAGACTCAGCCATAATAGCATATTTAGAGCATGTGGAAAAGCCTGAAACAATGAAACCCAGCTAGGAAAATAAGCAATGCTACTTTAACCATTTGAGGAACATGAGAATCCCTTCACCTCCTAGAAAATCACATGAAATAATCTAGAAAGATGAAAGCAAAAGAATAGATTTTTGCAGTGGTTAACAACTCAAAGCCATTACTTAAACTCTAAGCAATTTCGTTTTCTAAATACTTTCCGAAACAGAAGGTGAGAAATATGGTAACTGCTATGAATTTAAAATCTAAATATTGGGATACTCAGATGTTCATTGCTTGACTTACATGTTTAAACAAACCCTTTACCATATATTAGACAGACGTACACATACGAAAACCTCTCAAAACTGCATCTGTCACCTATGTAAAACTGAGGTTCCTTAACAGGCATTCAGAACAAATCCAGCCTCTGATTCAATGCCAGCATACAAGACACCATTTGCTTTTTACAGAGGAGCACATTTAGACATGCAAACCCCGTGCTGTCACCGTAGAAAGGTGGAACAGAATTAGCACCCAGAGACCACAAACACAAACACTGTGTCGCTGCAAACATCAGCAAACCATGCAGCCTGTGAGAGTGCCGTGTGTCACCACAGCCCTGACGATATTTGCTTTAAAAGAAAGGGCTGAATAACTTCCAAGTCTAAGGTCTGCATCAGCAATTGCCCCTTGGCCTGCACCTAAGCTACTCTGCAGAGTGGTTAGTTGCCCAGAGCAGCTGCTTGTTGGGACAACAAAATGTATCCTGTTAAGTCCAGCTATTGCCTCACTGCTATTTTAAGTTAGATGCTTAAAAAGAGATGATGGGGGTTGATCACTGCTGTGTGGGGGACACAAATACATTCAATATCTCAAGATGGGAACAGCTGAATGGTGGGGCAGAGAAGTAGAAGGAAAAGCACTGGTTAGGAAAAGGAAGAGGGACAGAAGAACTCTGTCATAGGCAGTTGAAAATAAGCCAGGTCTTTGCAAATCTTCACTTTCTGAGCCCTCTAATCACCAAGCTCTTGCTCTTCACCTCCTCATATCAGAATTTATTTAAAAGAAATCCAACCACACATTTACCATGTAAGGAGAGGGCGCATTGTCATCTGAAACGCTGTAGAACGACACTTCAACTGGCAGAGTCATGTGCGTGGGACAGAAGACTCCACTTGCTCCCACCTCTGCTGTGAAACCTTCCACGACACCGAGCGGGTCCAAGCGGAAATTCAGGACAGATTCCTGAAAAACAAAGCACACACAGCTTAGGTTGGAAACACCTGAAAAAAACCAGGGCATAACTAACCAGGAAACAAGTGCAAAATCCCACTGAGAACTTTATTGCAGCAGGATCTGTGCTTGATTTTCAACATATAGTATCTGAAAAAACGAATAACCTAGAATCTGTAACCTTCCCCAACAAATTCAACTCCGTATTTCACAAGACAGTACAATACAACCTGTTAATGCACTGGCTATTAGTTGCTGTTACTGGATATGCTACATGAAGTGAAGAGCTGGAGCCTACACTTCAAACGTGTTCTGTTTAATACTCTGATTTAATTCAGCTTTTGTGACATATTAAGTAGACTTTAAGAGTGAAAATGTAAATCCTTTTTTCTAGGTAAGTACATTATAAACATGAACAATTACAGGTTATTAAATCTCATTTATGGCAACAGAACATCTTCTAACTTG
Organism: Callaeas wilsoni; assembly: GCA_013398955.1. Classification (NCBI taxonomy): domain Eukaryota; kingdom Metazoa; phylum Chordata; class Aves; order Passeriformes; family Callaeidae; genus Callaeas; species Callaeas wilsoni. The sequence goes on from VWPU01019111.1 coordinate 28,892, forward strand.
ACCATAGTGGGAAACAGAAGTTTAAGCAACTCATTGTATTTAATTCTCTGAGACAGAAGATGTCTGGGGCATGAAATAAGTGCCTTTACAGCTGGAAATGAAAACAAATTTTATTCAATTTAGTTAGGAACTTTTACATTCTAATAAGACTGGAATTGTTCACAGTAATATACTTTTAAAAGCAGTACAGAAGAGTATTAAAAGTACCACAAGAATTCTAGGGAATATGCAGTACCTCAAAGTTTCCCAGAAGGCTAAGACTTGTTACTGGTGGAGCACTAGAACTTAGAAATGGTTTCCCATGGCTGTCCGGATCACTGTCTCTGTTTATACATTGTTGTGGGCTATTAAAAAAAGACAGAATAAATATAAAGGATAAACACATTTGCTTTTGTCTTCTGGGTATAAACAGCTCTAGAAAGAATAATTTACTTACTGTACTACTAAAAGTTGTCCTAAAGAAGTAACAGTTGAACATTGCCTATTAATACTTTAGCAAAACATCTTCTAGTTAACTGAAATTTTCACCAGCTTTACATTACAAGGGATGAAGACAATAAAAAATTTGTTCTTTAACTCCATTAGCAGGAATCAAAGCATTAGATTATTTTCTCTTGTATGTGGGTACTTTTGTCTCATATTCTGAAATATGTCTCATATTTTCAACATCAAACTACCATACCAAAAGTTGTTTATGTTACATGTATTAATTTATAAAGTGTCATGATTGGCCCTTTCTAAAAGTCTGGTTCTCTGAACAAGTTAAGACAAAATGCTTAACATCTTCAACACTAAGAACAAAATACAACACAAAAATAACATTGATTTGAATGAGAATCAACAATTACTAGCTTTTCTGTCTGAAAAATCAAGTGTATCTGACAGTGTATCTACCCCTGCATGGGACAGAATTCATTCTGCCAGCAGCTTTCATTCCATGGTTATGTCCCAAAGCTGTGCTAACCTGGAAACTCCCAGGGCAACTCGGCTGCTGAGCCTTGCATCAAAAGAAGGATTCTTTTGAAAGCATTTTTGTCTTTGCTAACATGCTTTGATTTTGCATATAAATGTATATATATATTATGCCTCCCTCAAAAATCTCAATCTTTCTGGTAAATTAAACATACCTTCTTGCAGACAGACATTTCAACTGCAGCAATGATGAATCCAGATCAAAGCACCCAGATTGTGTTTTCCTTTGAGGAACCTCAACAAGGAAAGAAGATGCTAATTTGAAAACTGAACTGCTACCACAGACAATTTTGCCAAGTAAGCACATTTTCCCAAGAATTTTCATGACATTACAAAATTATAAATACAGAGCAGAGAGAGTAATTCCTATACATTTCAAACTTTGTGGAGAAAGTTCTAGGATTATTAATGATGAGACTGTAAATTCTGATTAACAGGAAGTATTTCAATAAAGACATTCAGGAAGCTGATGTCTCTTTTGGAACAGTACAGAATATTACTAATAAATGTAACAATTTCCATCTAATTTTCCTGAAAATATGACAGCCTTTACAGGCAATGAAGAATAAAGCATATGATGTGTTGATTACAGGACATCAGTACTTCAGTAGTTTTACTAGGACTTGCCTGCTTTTTTTAAAACTCCAAACAGCCTACCAAGAACTGTAACACTTCCCCAGTGACTGCCTTAGCACAGCAGCTTTGTTTCACTAAGTCATTCCATGACATCTGTGGTTACTGAAGAATGTACAGTACAAACTGTTCACAGAAACAAAAGCTTTGGAATAATGAGCAATCAGGTATTAAAAACTAACACAAAACCTCCTAAATGACAAAATGTTAACTTAAAACACTGATCTTCAAAATGCTTTCTTTTGTGCTCTAAAATAGCACCATAGCATTGTTTCCACCTATTTTTCTAATGCCACCTTTTGTTAATCTTGATATGATCTCAACAACTATGTCTTTAATATTTTCTTTTCCAAAATTATTGTTCAGCCTAATTTACATGTTAACTCTCATTTAAGCATTAACTTCCACTCACAAGAGTATTCACTGTGACACAAAGTAAAGACACACCCTTCACCTAGGTATTTTGTCAAATTTTATACCATGCACAGACATTAGAAAAACAAATGCTCCCTTTCTCAGCTAAAAGAATTTCAAGAATAACTTACGGGACTTGAAAGCAGAGGCAGTCCAGTTCTGGGATGAAAAGCCTTGGTTGAAGTTCCATCCAGGGATCGACAATTGTGTTTCCGCCACGTATTTGTGTGTTTTAGAGACGGTGCTTTCTGCCAGCGAAACAAATTTACGCAGGTTATCAATGGGATATTTCAGTGACCGATCATGGTAACACTCGCTTGCTGTAAGGGAGAAGGCTCCTAACCCAGGTGGATGTAATCACACTAGCATGGGATGAAACATTCAGTATAAATTCCCTTCACTCAATCTACAAGTACACAGACTGCTCCCAGAAGATCACATACCATACTCAGACAGGTGTACTCAAGCCAGGATGCCTCACTGCCCATGGAAACAGTCGTTCATGACTCTGTCACCATGAGTGGAATAGGACAGTGCTCTTCTCCGTGTTAAGCTGATGAAGTTTAGGGGAGGCACCACTGGCCAAGTTACCCCATCACACAGACTCATTTGACAGGTTACCTTATCAACTAGCCCGTGGCACTAAGCTGTTTCTTGAACACTTCCAGGGGTGGTGACTCCACCACATGGGCAGTCCATTCCCATGCTTAACCCTTTCCATGAAGAAATTCTTCCTGAGTTACTTCAGGCCGAGATTACAATGGTAACACGCTGCTACCTACAAGGCCAGGCTGAAAGGTCCTTGTCATGCTGGTCCTTAGCAGATAGAGGGTACAAGCTATCTGACAAAGGGCAGCTATAGGAATCATTGTCTGTTCCCATATGTATTTACCTGTACGTCTGGGTTCTTCTGCCGCTCACACTTAACTACATTGTCTTCTGCAGGTTTCTTCTGAGAAGTGCTGTGAAAATCGAGGCCTGTTGGGTCTTCATTTTCATCATGTGCAGTTTTTGTTTTATCTTGTTTGGCTTTGTTTTTGAAACTGTCATGGTCTTTATTTAAATAATTTTCAATACTAACAAGCTGAGTATTTTGCTCATAAATATTTGGTTTTTTGGAGTCTTTATCTAAACACTTGAGCTCATTTTTGTGCAAAGCGTCAGATACCGGCATCACAGTTGCTTTTTTTGTACCTTCAAGTATTCTGCATTTTTCTATCTGTAAATTATTTAAACTGTCTGTGCCATTGTTCTCACTAACAACTGTTCTTTCTTTAAGTTTATTTGTGCAAATCTGTTCATCAATGATGCTGGAATTTGAACCCTGTTTAATTCTATTGGTTATCTGGTCTTTCTGTGCATAACCAGAATGTATTTCCAATTTATCTGGAACTTCTGATTTATTTTCTTTAATACATGATGATGATGTGTGAATGCTACTAAATGCATAAGAAGTTTTATTTGAAGTCTGATGAAATGCATTTTGGACACCTTCACTGGGTTTTGCTGAAACCAATTTTCTTCTTGCTTGGACTTTCAGAGAAGTCTTCAATTCCCCATCAAACCTAGAAGGACTGATAGGAGTATCAGGTGTCTTTGTCCCTGATTTACTGCTGTCTTCCAACAAAGAAAAATTTGATTTAGCAAAAGAAACAGAAGACGGTTCCTTGCCTTTCTTCAGCAAATTTTCATCTTCATATGTACTTCGGAAAATTTTTGACGTGACTGGACTAGCCTCATGCACTTTGAATGGACGTCCAGCAACATGGGAAGTAGCTGGATCACAATGAATCAAGTGTTGGGCAATCCTTGCTATCACCTCCTGCCGCTCCTGGAGCAGGGAATCGATCAGGGGGTTACTCTCTCCTGCCGACTGACGGCCACAGTGGTTTCCTGGAACACGGGCTTCGAGCGGTGTGACCTCTGGCACTGCTCTAGTTTTGCCTTCACCACCATCTTCCTGTATTGCATTGTCTAAGTTGGCAGCAGAAAGAGGGGAGCTTTCCTTGCTTTTCCTTGGCAAGTTTTCATCTTCGAAAGTACTCCGAAAAGCTTTTGGTGTCGCCGAGATGTTTTCATGTGTGTTGAATGGACGCCCAGCAACAACTGGTGAAGTAGCTGGATCACAGTGAATCAAGTGCTGAGCAATCCTTGCAATGACTTCTTGTCGCTCTTGAAGTAAAGAGCCTATCAAAGGATTGGTTTCTCCTGTGGGCTGATGAGAGCAATGACTATTTGAAACACGAGAATCAACTAGAGAATAGGATTTAAAAGTCCTGACCGGTGTTTCATGAGATTGTGTCTTACTGTCTGCCGTGGTATTATAGCACTGAACTTTAGACTGCGATGCCCCAAAGTCAGATCCGAGTCCGGTAGATGGATAAAGTTTTAAATTTCTGAAAGATGTAGTAAATTCAGGCATCTTTTTTCCATTAAGTAGGCCTTCAGGTGCCATTGTCCATGTCTGTTTCCCACGAAAACGCTGTGGACTGGAAGTACTGCACTGCTGAGCAGCACTGGGATCGCTGTGCTGATGTAACTTACGCTCTTGCATTCGCTTTTCGTAAAAGCTAAGGTTGGTGTGAATACTACAGGTCAAAACTGGGTAGTTGGATTGCCTGGGCAAGGACTGGACGCTGACTCTCAAGGCCACATTGTGAGAAACATTAGGAACAGGAAAGACATGCTCAGTGGGTGTCTGGGAGAATGTCCATTGCAAGTCCACATCTGCAGCGCTCACCCTGAAAAAATACCAAAGGGCATTTACAAAAATAGCTAAATGAAAAGTTCTTAGTTATCTACTTCATAACAAATGTCTAAGAAAAAGCACTAGAAACATCAGCAACTGCTCTACTTTGCATAGTCCACAAATCCTATAGAACTGCCAAAGTACCGGGCCAACAATGTGGCACCTTCTAAAAGCAAGCAGGAAACCAGGAGAGAAGAATTATTTTAGGAGAAGCTGCAGCAATCTGCAAACAGCAAGCGAGTTTTTTTCCATTCCAGGCGTACCTGTACAGGATGTTTCGGGGAACAGCACCGTGGGAAACACTCAGCCACGCGCTCAGCTGAGAGAAGAAAACAAAGGAGCGAACAGCCAATAAAAGGGTCTTCTCTTCAATAAATCGATCTCCACTCCTAAGGCATTTAAAGACAAACGCATGAGTGTTGGTAAGAATATTCAGAGACCTATTAGAACTAGAACATTGTCAGATCTTCGGTCAGAAAATGAAATATAGCTTAATCAACCAAAGCAAAAATTGCTCAAACATTTTGAAGATTCCAGAGCCTGGTTTGTTTTTATACACATTAAAATTGACAAAATTTGACACAACAAACACTACATGTATTAAAAGGACCATTTGCAGCCAGGATCATTTCATACTCTGCACTGCACAATGTGCACTGCAGAAATTTTGGGTATAATAAGACTAAAATTGAGATGCTTCGATTTTACTAGCAAACAGTGGTTTTCTTACATCAGTGCTCACGGCAAAGAGCCAGTTCAAGAACACTGATTCCTTTAAGGACTTTAATATGACAAGATTCTTGCAATTATCAGCTAATCCTCATATCCAACTTACTGTCGAGGAACTGGCTCCAAAATCCACCTTTCTAACAGCAATGCATCTTGTTTGATTGCAGGATCATTTAAATCATTCCCCTCTGTGGTGGGCCCTTCATCACTATAGCAACAGTCTGGAAGCAGCATCACTTCTACCATGATTGGAATATTGTTCTTCCACAGAAGCATAACCTCAGATCTGGTTCGCCTGGCCTGACGACACTGAGGGAAAGAAAAATGTCAACATACACAAGCCATAAAAACACTAGCCAGATTTAAATCTAATTTAAAAGCACATTCCAAAATATTAGAGAATGGTAAGGGTCAAATTCTGCTTGGTTTCACCAAATCAGAAATAAGATTCCAGAGCTATTAAATGAAAAAATAATTAACAAATCCTTTACAGTTGCCATTTGAGCAACTTTCTTTAAGAAATTTAAAAAGGTTATAAAAATACATTTCCCCAACCCCTGCACTTTGCTGCCTTGTAGTTATCTCTCCACAAGGCACCCTCTTGGATAGACAGACTCAAGCAGTATATTTATGAATTCTGTGTCTTGGACCAGGCTAACTTCTGCACAAATATAACTTAAATTCCCACAGTACTTAAGAATTTTTACTTGGGAGATGGGATGCTCTGACCTTACTCCCAAACAGACTGGCTAGATTTGATGTGCTCGTGTTTTTTGGATCACTAACTTTTTAAGAACACCTGGAAAAGCAAAAAGTTAGGCAAGTCAGCCTACATTTTCTCAAAAGAAACTCCAGACCAAGAACACTAAGTATAGTGCTTGTCATTTGCATAATAAAGATTCAAACAGGCACTGCATTCAGGTAGTCATGCAGAACTTCATGTTCAAGGATAAAAGGCTTAATGATCTCTCATTTTAAGGACAGATCTATTATTAGCAGGATACTGAATTACATACTCATTTAAATGAAGGACTGACAGAAAGCCATTGTTACTCATGCTTAACTGTGGATCCACTGTGGTGTTCTTGGCTGACTTTAACCATGGTAGCAAGGATTTGTAACATGGAATGGGTACCATCACCATACCTGAGCCAGCCTGTCGCTGCATTCATGCTTAGTCGTTGGTGGCTGACTGGACTGTGCTGGTGGGCAGTGAAATCCCTCTGTCCTGCCCTTGATCGAGTACTCTGGTGTCCGGCCCTCCGTGATCAGCAAGGCCAAGGAGACCAGGAACTCCTCGGCTTCATATTCAAAGTATTCATCCAAAGTATCTGCCGTTTCAAAAAGACAAAAATTAATGACATTCGCTGTATAACAACTGTTGACTGACCCTGCAGTTTGTTTCAATTACACTTGAAATGAGAGTGGGCTATGGGAAATGGATCTTTGTGTCAGACTGCCTGCACTCCCCATAAAGCCCACCACTGCCCACTCCAGCACCACAAAACAGCTTTCATCATCTCATAACGTTGTCACTACAAACAAAGAACTTTGTTTTTCTACAGCTTTTCTAGAAGACAAAGGTTTCCTGGGCTCTTGTGGAAGAAGTCTGACGACAGTATGACTTGTCATTGTTATTATCATCTGACAGCTGGAATAAGAAGCCACAATATATCATAAAATAGATTAAAAATTGAAGAAGAAAAAAAAGAAATATTTACTTCTATTATGGAAAAAGTGGGACACAATGTTCTTTAAGATTTTTACTGCAAGTCCCTCCTGCTGAGTGCAAGGCTTACTTCAGAGGTCCATTTTTAGTTACCATTAACACATAGGAAATGTTCCGAAGAAACATACAGAGTATTCATTGTTTTGTACCACGGTCAGTCGAAACTTGTGCAAAGAATGAAAACTCAACAAGTCTCTGTAGACAAAGCAGCAGCTGGCATTGCTCTTCATGAAGAGCCCTGGCACACTCGGTTCCCGCAGAGTCAAGATGCACCATTTTATGGTGCTTTATAGAGCACCCTTCTCCTCCTCCTCCCTCATCACGAGGATGTCACCCATCATTCAAACAGATTTAAGCACAACCAGATCATGTCGTTCCCCTCTCTGCTTCAAAACACTTCAAGTTTCAAAATTATTTAATTACTGAAGAGGTTACAGAAAACTCTCTTTTCCATGAAAGCTAAAATACATTCACTTCGAAGTCTATTTTAAGAGCAGCAAAGAAAAGCGAGTGGAGGCAGGGCTGCCAGCAGTTCTTTACCTTTATTTTGATGCTTTAGGGGAACAAAAGCACATGACATCTTCACAATTTTAGCTTAAATGTCCTATGTCATCCACCAAAACAAAACTGCCACAGGGACAGAGTTAATTTCTATTCATGTTTCAATGATCATGCATAAAATACCTTTCAGAAGTCTTTTTTGTCTTGGTCCCCTAATAGCAGAGCGTTTGGCAAACGTTGCAAGGCAGACTTGAGAGAGGCATACAAGAATGGATGCATGAAACAAAAGCTCCAATTAAACGTGCAATTATCTGCATATGCAAATCATAAAGTGTGTAAAACTAGCTTTTGCATGTACATATTTGCCTAGCCCAGGCTTGTACACCATGGACCCCAGGGCTTACAGACTATTTGAAGGGATCTACACAAGGTAAGTGAGAGAAGTCAGCCCACTGCTGAAGAAGAGCCAGAGGACAGATGAATTACCCTGGAGGACCCCAGATGGCATGTGAACAATACATTAATTCATCTGGCATAAGTTAAAATGGTCATTGACCTGACGAATGGCAAAAAATATCTAACAAAGGGTGCATGAAGGATTAAAGGAATGGTAAATAACAGAGAAGACAAAACTCTCAGGTAGTGATATAAGTCACCTACAAAATTAGGCACCTGCAATTTCTTTTTCAGCTGGAAGTTTGGTGAACAATAGGCAAGTCACACTTGGGAATAGGAAAATGGAATTTGGGAAGACTCTGAAAAGGTTTTGGATATACAACAGACAAAAAAAAATTAAAATTGCAGCATTATCTTGCTGCTAAGCTCATCTTTGTATGTCCAGAGGCCATAGTAATTTCAAGAAAGCCAAAGCAGGAAGGGTCACTACTGGAGTATTTTGCCTACTCTGACATAGAATTTCAAAAATCTAGACAGTGTTCAACAGGAGTTGAAGGAAATTAAATTAAAGGAAATTAATTTAAACGAGAATTGTCTCATGCTTAGCAGACTAAACAAAGGCTAATTCACCCCTACAAAAATGTGCAAGAAGGATTCTTTTTAGTTAAAATATGTAAAAACTTGTATGATTTTTAAGAAAAACTATAAAGAGTGTGATTGAGATCAGCATGTGCACAGTAAAATGTGATACTTGAAAATTTACACTAGAGAATTTTAAGTGGCAAGTAACAGTAAAACAGACATGCCCTTCAATTATCATTAGCAGCTTACCAGATGAAGCAGTAGACTTTCTATTATTTACCTCTCTTTTTAAGAAGATAATCCATATGTTATCAAAATCTCTTGGACTTGACACTAATTAATGGACAGTTCCTATGGCCTGAGTGCTTCTGCTGAGCAGTTAGATTTAGGCAAAAAAACCACCCCTTTTTTGTATTAAAAAGCCTCTGATACCAAAGCTTATACTGCATACCTAAAGTGCTCAGTGCCTTCACAGACATCACAGGTCACTACGAGACACAGAGAGTTTGAGATGTTCAAATGAAAGATCCAGTGAAGAGTAAATAAGCAAGATCTAGTGAATAAGGCCAGGTACATATTCTGAAATAATCATCACTCAAGATTCAGATTACACACACGATATTGCTTTATGGAAACAGATAAAGCTCACTTCCAATTTACAAATACTGCCTCTGTTCCTGTATCAGACCTATTATTCCAGAAGCAGTCTTAAGAATGGAAGAGAAGACCCAACTAGCTAAAGAGATATATTTATACAATTCTATTGGCTGCAGTTACAAAAACACCATGTTGTTTCAAAATAAAAACAACATCACTAAAAAGCCTGTGTTGAACTAGGAAATGCTGCAGCATTATAAAGACGGGGCCAGCACTTTAAAATTATGTCAGCAATGTAACAAACCAGTGAGTTTGTTACTGGTGTTAAGTGAGCTGGACTTTAAAAAAAAGCAAAAAAAGCACAAACAGCAATAGATATTGAGAAATAATATTTTTTCGTACAAAGTTCATGTGGCATAATATCTTTTTTTTAGCGCCACTAGATTTATATATCATTTAGTGACTTCTAAGAGTTTTCATAAAGAAAAAAACCCTATCACCATTGAGAAGCCTGGTAATTGTTCCTATACAACAGACACAGATGATGGAAGTTGATGCAATTGAGGACAAGGGTGGAATGACATTTATAGAAACAGCAAACTCAGTGTTTAGTTAAAAAAAGTCTTACTCTGTGTGCGCTGTAACTGTTTGGCTTTGTGTATGAATCAGCCCTAGGACACATGATATATTGTGTAGAAAATAACCTCAATCCTATAACCTGACTATACAAATATGATTCTTGTTCTGCTTCATTTCTAGCAATGCAACATGCAAGTATATAGCATAAAACATTCATCCCTGCAGTGTCTGGGGTTTATTTCCCTAAAAGTAGCAAAAAATCCAGGGTCTATTCCCCTTAAAATAGCAAACAAATCCAGTTAGTTGACATAAGTAAATAAGAATTAAAGTAGTAAGGCACTACAGCCCTCTAACCAATACATTGAAACAAAAGGTTATTGACCAGGTGGTCGCAAGAGATAGCAGCAGGTGTCAGACTACTCTAGGAGGAAGAAAGAGAAATTTAAATTTAGACTGAAGCTGCTGTGCATAGAGGAAAGTATACAATACTGGAGAACTGAAACCTGAAGGCACATCATTTTGTTTTCCTTTGCCTCCTGCACATACCAACCTCAACAAAGACTGATTTTCTACACCTTCTGGAAAAACAGAAAAGCCCATTTAACCAGAAATGTCAAAGAGTCTTCAAATCCTTGTCCTCCTACCTCCACTACACACAGGTCCACAAGCACTGGAATATAGAATAAGAACCCACAATCGCCCCCCCAAAAAACTGAAATTGGCTCACATCCTGAAACATCAATTAAGGTTAGTTATGTGGTAGTAGGGATTCACAAATCCACTTAACTGTAACCCAAGGACTCTCCGAAAACTGCACTTAATTGAGTTATGCTCAGCTGACTCCTTTCCCAACTAGGTCATGCTTGTGCAGACCAACTCCCTTCCCTTTCCTATCACAGCTTTTTCTGTAGTAATTACAGAAAATGTTTTCCTGAAACACGTGTTTTAGAAGGGCATTTAATCTGTTTTCTAGGCTTAGGCCAGGAAACAAAGACATTCGGTATCATGTAACTCATTGTGTCCCAGGTGCCACCAGAAGACACATCTGGAAGCTGCTGCCCTGTCCTGCCTGGGCACAGCAAGGCAATAAATTGCCCCAGCAGAGCCTCTCCTGCCCTGTGCTACCTTCCCATCATGACCAGGCTGTGATACAACCACACCCACAATCTCTTAGTCCATGCTTATTTTATTGTCCCAGAACCTCTCATACTGCACCGCTCACCACAACTCTCTACTAAGCTCATCCTCTTTTCAGAAAAAGAGCTCATTTTTGCAAAGAGACTTTCTTCAGAGAAAGACAATTTAGTTCAACTGGAAGTATCCTTTAATCCTGACCTTTACTGATTGAGGGCTACTTCCTTCAAGAGTCCATGAAACAACTAATAATTGCCTTTGAATATGCTCTGCAATAGCCCAGACCTTTCCTGGAAAACCTGTAGGCACCCATAATGGATTTCGAAGGCCACTGATTTAAAGTAATCACATTCCTATTTCACTTAGAGAGCTGAAACCCAGTAAGCAAAACATGGAACGGATGGTGTAGGCTGTTGGGATTCCCAACCGATGCAAACCCTGCTCCTGCCCTACCCAGGCTGTCCAGTGGGCACTGTGGCATGGTTCTCACATCTGCTCTCTCCTTCCTTTTTCAAAGACTAAAAGCATGGCTCAAGTACTTGGATCTTATTTTGGTGCTTTCAGTGCAGGCAGTCCCTAAGCAGACACTTGGGCCGCATGGCAGGAGAGTCAGGTACACTGGAGAAAGGGTGGCTGCGCTGTCAGCACTCAGAACCCATCGCCTCCCAGCAAGGACAGTGCTCTGCACCGAAAAAACTACAGTAAAAGCTCTTCCCGCAAAACAATCAACTCTGAATAAGTTTTATTATCTCGCTATTCCAAGAAACAGGTTAAAGTTACTTCCACATTTTAAGAGTAAGGCAGGGATTCAAGAAACTACTGTAAAGGAAATGAAACACAATGTAAACGTTTGACTAACAGCTTCTCTTCTGGAATTAGAAACACCTACGGATGCTTTGGTTAACTAATACCACGTTGTGCTTCACTTCAAAAGAAAGTTGCCCTTGAATCCCCCAAATTCAAGATTCTCTAAATGAGCAGTCATGTTGTGTCTGCATATTACAAACCCATAATTATATCTGAAGTCACACGCTTCAAAAGCTTTGCAATATTAAGAGTTTAGGTGTAATTTAAGCTATCAAGAGTTAAAGTCATGAGATGGCCTACTTGTTTCGAGAAACAAGCTATTAGTTACTTAAACTCAAGCAAATGCAATGAACTATTACCTTAATTTAGGAATAATCCTATACAGATTGACACACATTGACAACTGTCTTATGGCTCAAGATCTTTGAGCTCGGGGACAGTCATTGTGAAAACATGAGGAGAGCAGCACAGTAATTCATCTTATTGTTACTGTCTGCTTACTTTGTCCAGGGTACCAAACTGAACCACCACATGGGTATCAAAGCAGTTCAGCTGTAGGCAGAAAATGGCAGCATAGGAATTTATATTAGAACTGATGCATACCTGCTATTCAAATAAAATAACAGTATAAGCAATTAAAAAACCTCTGGTCCTACTTAGTTTCACATAAAACAGGAAGAAATTCACCTGCTTCTGTGTTGTTATGCCAGTTTATACCCAGAAAAACAAACCAATGCACACTATATTGTAAGCAAGGGGGGGATTTTTAAAACTCAAGGCAGAGCTACGTGGAGCTGATGAAGTTATTCCAGAGTTGCAGAGCAATAAAAGTCAATCAGTGCCATGAGCTCCGCTGCAGAGTGCAGTGCTGCAGCAATTCCCTGGGTACGTGTGTATCACTGCTCATCTCCTGCACGTTCCTGCTGGACGCCTCTCCCAGCAGCCACAGCTAATCTCGAGGCAGCTTTACTGTAAATAGAGAGACTGGTTTTAAAACTGGGCTGGGGAAAAAAAATGTACAATTCACATTTTATTAAAACTTATTCAGGTTCAAACAGCTTAGTAAGTACAGACATAAAATCCATTTAAAGCTTAAGTTTCCTGCAGTCATGTCAGAAACCACTGCTCTCTGGGAGTGTAAAATGCAGACTGTTAAACTGATCTGGGTGTTCCCATCTTGCTTCCTGAGTTTTGGCTGACATCCTATTTTGCCATCACCATACTGCTTACTGAGTCACTTCTCTTCGTCCAACTGTAGCTTCTATTTTTATCTAAGCAACAACAGTTTAATGTGCTTCTTTTGATTTTTTGGCATTAAACCAGATTCTAGAGCCAATATTTGCATTTTGATCAGGGAAACTGGTTTTGTTTTCCCTTAAGTGGACAAAGAAAAGGAATAGGAACAAATGGTATAAGCTGAATTGTTTCTTGCTCCACAATGAAATCACGAATTGTAAAGTAGGTCAATCATTATGATTTCAACATCTGTATTTAGTAGAAGGAAAGCAATACCTGAAAACATGAACTTTGAGATTCATTTCAAAGAGAACATTGCAAGAGAACATGTGTATTGTAAAATACAACTGTCCCACTGGATCCTGACAGGGGTACATAAGTGCTGAGATGTCAGTGTAAAGCTGTAAGATTATCAGTGCTGCAATGGCTAGCAGTTTAAATAGAAGCCAGTTGTGGGAAGAGAACATTTTCTTTTTGCTGACCCCTGAACTAGAGATGCTACTTGTACCAACATGCTACAACTGGACAAGTCCTGAAAGCAAAGAGGACTGGGCTCAGCTAATGCCCTTAAGAGCACATCAATTTCTGTTTTCCTTTATATTACAATTTCCTACATTGTGATCACATTAAATGTGACTACACAAAAAACCTGAAGTTATACTATAATGAAACAAAAATACCTATAAGGGGCAGACCAAGTAATTTTCATTAACTCATCTCTAGCTTTTTTACATTTTTCCCTTGTTTAGCTGATGCTCTGCCTACGCTAGATCGTGTTAGAACAAACTGCATGACACGATACACCTATCTGAACAAAACAAAAATTTAAATCCCAACAAATCAGAAGGATTTCTGTCAGGTATTTCTGTTCATTTCTAAAACAAAATAATTAGGAGAAAACAGCTCTTTTAGAATTAGTGTGTGGTGCTGAGTATAGAATAGACACTTAGCTGTAACTGGAAGGGAATAGAAGGTTTCTATCTAGCCTTCACTTGCCACCAATACAGTGATTCACTACCCTTGTAAATATGCTGATAGAAACTTTGCAGAATGATATTGAAAACAAATTACTGTTTTAAATTCCACCCTAGTTCCGAGGGGGTAGCAAGGGCAATGTGGAGGTCAGACCCAGGCTAACTTCACAGGCACTGGCACCACAATGCAAAACCCATCCAAATGCTCGGTTTGGGCAGCTGAAGGAGCCGTGTGTCACCCTAGAACAGAAAGCAGAGCACACCGAAGCTTACAGAGTACGTGAGAATTTCCTCCTAAGGTGTTTTCTTGGCAAATAACTGAGCATTTTTACACTAAAAAACAGATTTTCTAATACAAAATTTCTATATATTTTTTTTCCCCCACACTTCTCTCACTGATATTGATGACTTTCATCAGGGCTCCCCCCAGCCAAGGGACCTTTGGAAATGAGAATGATGACCATCTTCATTATGGTTACTCATTAACTCAAGAAGGAGCTTAGCAGCAGCTACATGGCAGACTGAAGGCTTTCATCAACTTTCTCTACTTCATGTTAGCTGTAAATATCATACTGCAGTGGCTCCATAGATGCTGCTCTTTTCAAATGAAACCCAATGTGTGTTAAGAATGAAAAAGCACATCTATTTAGCTAATCCTCATCTCTTCCTGAAGGCATATCATCCATGTGACAGTTGCAGCAGTATTGGGAAGTCTAACTCCCAAGCCAAGACATCCCTCCCATTAAACAGGTTGATGGCAGCTCTGCATTAAATTCCAGCTGTGACAGCGTTTTTATAGTACATAAATAAAAATGTGTGCCAGAAATTTTATTTCAGGCCCTAAACACAATACAATACAGGATAACATACATAAGTTTCAGTTTTAATTTGTTTAACAATCCAGCCTGACAAAGATTCAACTTCTTGCAGACTTCTGTACTGTTTTGTACAGAGATTGGTTTAGAGATGGAAAGCAGTAATTTGCGACAATAAATCACTTTCAGATGTTACTGGAAAACAACACAGACCTTTTAAAAAATCCTGCAGTAGGTATTTCAGTGCCTATGAGAGCTGCCAGAGAGCATAGCCCTCCACTTAAAAGACTACATGTTTGAACCAGATTTTTTTTGCTGACCAGATTTTTGCTGAAGTGTCACTCGGTTTATTCCTCTGTAATGTATCTTGACAACAGACTCAAGTCTCTTTGGGCTCAGCATTTAGAGGGATGAAGTGTTATCCTTGCCAAATAATACTGGTTTCTAAAATTTCCCCATTAACACCAAAAAATTTTCTGTTTGGGGTATTTCATGCTATATCTCATCACCTTAAATACTTATTCTACTTAGAAACTTTGGCAATATACTTTAAAGTGTTCTCATGCTTCTTTTTCTATTAATATAGATAAAATAACCCTTCTTTTCTGATGGGAAATATAAAGTAGCTTCCAGCTTTCAAAAGGATTTTGAGCAAATTATTTGGAAGAGTCATTTAGTGCCTGACAAAACTGCAATGGGAACACAAAACTCTCGCTGGGAAAGGCCAGCTCTGCTCTGTGTGGGCACAGCTTCCACTCTGGTTTACAATCACCAGGCACAAGCTGGTGTTCTTCTTCCCTAAGACCGTTGCAAGAAAAAGAACTGTTACATCATGTGCCCTTTGCTTCAGACCATAGTTGGACTTGTTGGAAAATAAACCAGAGAGAATTTGAAAAGTGCTGTGTGAGAGCACTGAGTCACTTTTGGGTGGAAGCAGCAGGCATGCCACAGCTGCTGGAGTCAGGGAAAGCCCCTGGTAAAAGTACCATGTTGACTTATGGGATCACACCTGATGGAAACCTTTCACTGAGCCTTCAGCCTTCAACACAATATTGTTGTCAAGGCAACTGAGGTTTTATAAGCACCAAAACAGTCAGCCTTCCACACACTCAGAAAACTTTCAGCAGCCAATAGTCAAACACTCTCATCCTCACACTGCAGTCAGGTGCCAGCAGGCCCAACTGATGGTTTTTGAAAAACATACCACTGACAAAGCTCTTGTATGCTGAAAATCTCCTCAAAAGATACCTATCAGTATCTATTTTTAATAGGTATTGCAATTTCTCAGTTTTACTTTGGTTACAAAAACCCCAAACCAAAATAAACCAGAGAAGACTGTGGGACAGGGGTGGGCAGCAGTCTACATGTTTTTGAAAAAACCCACTTAGTCCAATTTTTGGTGAGTCTACTTTATTAAAAGACCATTAAAAAAAATGAAACCAGATGAATAACTAAGACCTCTCCCATGCATGGTTAGTATGTAATTTGTTCAGAGGCAAGAATTTTGATCTACATGTAGCACATTTTTTAAAAGTTTTGGTTTTTTTACTTACATTACAAATTTGGTAAGAGTGTAAAATAGGTGCTATCAGCAACTTACCAGTGCAGCAATAAACCCTGCACCCACCCAAAAAGCAACCCCTCTCCCTCAAGGATGGATAACACTCAATTTCAAATGTCCCGTTGTCTTAGAGGAACCTGTAAAAACCATAAAGTTATGAATGAATGCCAGCACTGTTACCTAGGTCAGCCAATGGCCCTGATCCAGATAAATGAAGGTTAATTGGCTTTATTTTTAAATTCTAGAGAATATGACAGTCTATGCAGTTTTCCACAGGGCTGAAAAGACCTCATGAGCCAGGAATTAAAAATCTGCAACTGCTTGGGCAGTAATGAACTTTTAGTTCAATCCAAATCATCAAAATAGTCATTTTACATGTCTAGACATGTTTCATCTGTGCAAGTTCTGAATAGCTTGATGTATGTGATTTTTCTTTCTCTTTGCTTTCACCCAACGTGAAGAATTGACAGGATCTAGCTGAGTGACATTTACCTTGTTACAGATCAGACTGACTTTAAGATTTAAAAAAAAAAACCAATCAGACTAATGAAACTCTAGAACACCAGACCTTGGAAAGTACCTTTTTAAAAACTTGAACAGTGAAATTTCAAACAGCATACTTGTTTGCTTACAAAATGTAAGTGTCTGCTTTCCCTCTCCCCTTCATTCAGCCATCCTGCCAGGCTGGCACTGCAGCTTTGAAGGCTACCAGAAGCACCCAGCCACCGGGCACCTCACAGAACAAAACAGGCTTTTGGCAACCCGAGACGCGAGACACTCGCACGAAGTGCCAAAATTAACACTACTGGAGCAAGAATAATAGCGGTGTGCTCATCGCGAATCTGTTCAAAACAATTCTCCTTCGAAGGGAAAGGGCGAGTTGCTGGCCGGCCGCGGAGCCAAGGCAGGCAGGGCGAGGACAGCGGCAGGCGTGTCCCTGCCCTGCGCTGCCCTCCGGGTACCGCCGGCCCGGCCTCGGCTCCGAGCGCACCGGCTGCGCGCGTGGTGGGCCCGCCCTGCGCTGCCCTCCGGGTACCGCCGGCCCGGCCTCGGCTCCGAGCGCACCGGCTGCGCGCGTGGTGGGCCCGCCCTGCGCTGCCCTCCGGGTACCGCCGGCCCGGCCTCGGCTCCGAGCGCACCGGCTGCGCGCGTGGTGGGCCCGCCCTGCGCTGCCCTCCGGGTACCGCCGGCCCGGCCTCGGCTCCGAGCGCACCGGCTGCGCGCGTGGTGGGCCCGCCCTGCGCTGCCCTCCGGGTACCGCCGGCCCGGCCTCGGCTCCGAGCGCACCGGCTGCGCGCGTGGTGGGCCCGCCCTGCGCTGCCCTCCGGGTACCGCCGGCCCGGCCTCGGCTCCGAGCGCACCGGCTGCGCGCGTGGTGGGCCCGCCCTGCGCTGCCCTCCGGGTACCGCCGGCCCGGCCTCGGCTCCGAGCTCACCGGCTGCACGCGTGCTTGGAACGCCCTGTGCCGCGTATTCTCGGAACACGCTTTCCAGAGAAGCAAAGGGACAGCGCTCACCCCTCCGGGGCCGCTTCCAACCCAATCTCACCAGCAGCAGCAGCATCCGGCTCCTCAAGATAAACTATCAGTTTATAGACGAGTGAAGGATCCAAACCCTGCTCGCGTGCTCTGAAATCAGGTGACCCGTGTGTGAGTCAAGGGACAGAGCAATAAATTATTGGGAAAAACAAAACACTACACTAAAAATAGTGAACATGAGCAGCACATGAAGAACAACAGTTTTTATCCAGTCAAAGCTCAAGGCCCTCCCCAGCCTCTTTTGTATCTGGGCAAAACAAATTGACATAAGCAAAGACAGATAAATAAAACCTTACTTTAGTTTCTCCTTGATAATTTGCAACTATATATTTAATTAAAAGTAAACAGCAGGGGAAAAAAACCAAAAAGCTTAGTTTTGGACCAGCAGAAAAAGTATTAATGTACGAAGTAAATATCCAGTGCAACTTCAATCAGAAAATATCAAAATTACTTTCTTTCAGGGAAAATTGCTCCAAGATGAATTCAGCTCAGATATGCCAAAAGCTTCACTTCAGCTACTAACACGGTTCAGGCCACATTAAAGATTTGCCCACTTGTCAGGTTTAATAGATCTAATAAATTATTGTGAATGCTCAAGTTAAGCATCAGGTAAAAAAAAAACAAAAGCCCTTCACAAACATTCCAGAATCCAAGTGCCTGATACCCATAACTTATTTTGTCAACCCTCCCATTAGCAAAAACATTATACAGAGATTTTCTACTAAAAATCAATAAAGAAAGTAAATTTTGTTATTATCAAGGGACAACAATGCGTAATTTTGTTGGAGGAAGAGGATTTTTTCTAAGAGATAACAAAATAGCACGCATAGAAGAGTAGTCAAAAAGACTTTAAGTTTCCATTTAGAAATATCTGATTACATTGGCTATTACTGTAAACAGCTGGTTTTTTGCAATCACTTATCTTCAAGAACTAATAAAAAACACATCCAAGAGATTTTTAGCACAGAACATTTTATTCTTACCATCTGAATTAGAGGCTGATCTTGAAAGGATCAGAATCTGGCATGGGAATCCAGACAACAAGCAACCTGCCCTCTTTATCCCCAGAAAAACATGCAAACTGGGTTCACTACACCCTTCTTGCTGGGCTGAATCCCTAGGAAACAGCATTTAGAGAATTGTTTTTAGAATGAGTTGGTTTTCCTCTTGAGTATGGAAAAATGCTTGTCTGAAATCCAAAGATTTTCCTCAGAGATAAATTCTTCACAGTCCAAGCTGTGATGAAGCTGGAAGCAAGCCCTGCCAGTGGGGACCTCTGGGCCAGGCAGAGCCCACGTGAATGCCACCCGGGTCTCAGCTACCAGATGGCACTGCCTTATCTGCCTGCCCAGGGAAGAGTCAGCAGTGCCCGCAGGATTTCTCATGGAATTTGTGTGAAAAAGGCACAGACGAGATTATGCCTCACCACCATCCAGCCTTATAAGGTACCTCTGCTCGGTGCCTAAGAGGAAACCATATTTTTCTGTTCTTTTTTGTCTCTTAAAACATCATCTTTCATAACAAGAAAATTACACTTTTTTTTTCTTTTGCTTTCAAGATCCTCCATGGCTTACCACTGTTCCTGTTGTCACCCACTCCCTGCTGCAGTAAACTGGCCTCTGATTACTTTAATCACTAGTCCTTACTCCCCCTATGTTGTCCTATACTCTTGATTAAAATGACTCTGCTTTGCAGCTTCTCCATTACGGTGATAAAGGCTTGTTAGCCTGTGGGAGCACAGTTTATCTGTCTCCATCAGTATTATCCCTTTGTTTCCTCACAGCCCTCTGTTGGAAGCCATTGATTTAGCGTTTGATACTTGCATAAGGTCTGAGGTGAGGACAGTCTTTTGTTCCATGTTTGTATAACACTCAGCAAAGCACGATACCCAAGTGTGACTCTTAATTTGTATCACAGATAACAAATAATAATCCTCAGGCAATAACTCCATGAATTTGCTTCCTTTCTCTTTAAGTCCTCTTATGACTGAGTTACACACCTGGAGGATGAAGAAGTCCTTGATCCATCTAACACAGCAACACAAAACTGTCAGGAAACACAGCTTGAGAATATCAAGGCTTGGTACACAACTACATGAAGTACTCCCTTCACTCTCTAAAGACACCACGGCAGTAGTGCAAGACCCACGAGCATAGATGTACCTCACAAACACAGCAAAAGCTGAGGAAGTTGCAGGTTCTTAACAGGACCGATAAAACAGACTTACAACAGGTTGTTTATGCTTTATGAGAAGTGACCTGGACTCAGTTACATACACAGGTCTTGTTCGTGACTTCCCAAATCAAATCCCACCCTCCAGTACTTTCAGTGCCAAGAAGTTTAGTCTACAACAACAATCCTTCGGATGTCCTACCCTAAAAAGAGATATTGACACTTCTAGTTTCAATTTAACTACAGTCGGTACAGGAGCCATCGAGTAACCTTGCCATAAACGTAGGAGAGCACTTGGGGTGCTTCCAGCATCCTGCTCACACGGCCCAGGGGCAGCAGCTCGGCTGCACGTGCGAGCCAGATGAGAAGTCACCTCCACCCCACCGACTGCAGGCTCCTCCTCACCTGTACCATGCCCAGCTCAAATGCACAGAGCTTCCTGCCTCCTGCTCCCTTTCCCCTCTGCAATGCTATTCAAGTTGCATGAGGCAATTTTTATGTTAAGTTAAATGGACTCACAGAGATCTGCTCAGATTATAAACTTTTTTATTTAAACTAATGTTTTAACTGCCAGGCATTTTAAAGTATACAGTACTTCAGACATCTTTTAGAAAGATGTTACTGGAACTAGAACATGCAAGGCCTCTAGGAATTCATATCCACTTTCTCTTAGTTTACCTTTTCTCTTTCTCCAGCTGGTTTGCTTTGCCTTTTAAAATTTATTTTAAAGTCATAAAACCAACAAGTTATCTTCAGTTTCATAAACTTTGCTAAAACTGGAGAGTAAAACATGTTAGTTGCCATGGCAGTACTGAGGAGTCACTGGGTCAAGATGCAGAGCACTTCTCTTGTTCTGTCTCATCATTTGCATCAGAAGTTCAGCCATCTGTTATTAACTATTTAACAACAGTCTTGCTTGTTAGCACTGTATTTTGCTATTTAAGTCTCCCCACCTTCAGCCCTTTTGAAAATCTCCTAATTAATGTGGAAATTCATCTGAGGGCTCAGTTATCCTTCAGGTAGGATGACCACCATTACTTCAACTTGGCCAATATTCTCCTTTCTCACCAAGGAAAAAGCAAACACTTGTGCAGACACCAAACCTCTAGAAGCAGCAGCTTTATTGTTAGACATCAATTTGAAAAGATTTTCATCAGGTAGTAGATGATGCGGCTGAACTCCAAGACAGGCTAATATCCCTCCCATTTAAGTATACTCCACTACACATTATCTTCCTCAAGTTCCACAGCATCCCTCAATCTTCTTTATCCCACCTTCTTGATACTGCAAAAGAAAAGTTTTGTAATTTTGTTTCAGAGGATGAATAGCATCAATTCAACCATGTGTTGCTAACAAGTAAATACTGCCTTTTACCCTCCCAGAGAATCTGAAATATGTTTGTCTATTTGCTGCATACATGAAGAAAACAAAAACTTAGTTACCCATTTCCAAGCTTAGAATTTGAGTTAAAAGCATTTTACCTTATCTTGACTCTGCTATCTTCATTTAAATCTGCATGACCTAAAGAAAAACACTGACTCTTTCTGAATCTCATCCTAGGAAAGCAGGCCAGTCTTTTTGCTCCTCACTTATCATACCCTCAGAAGAAAGTGGGAGGCTGTACAGTGACCAAAGGGAACAATGTGTCTGTTTCTTTTACTGTTCCTAAAACTACTTCACCAAAAAACAAACAAACAAAAAAAATCAGTACTGTTAGGGGCAAGGAAGAGGCCTTCAGCAGGAAGCAGGAAGTCCTTGTTTCAGTCATTTAACACCCTAACATATGCTAAGAGCACTCTGTTCACAGGTACAGCCAGCAAAACTCAGATCCTCCAAAATTATAAAGTGGAAGAAAATCTTGAAAAATACTTATGTGGAATATGGAAAGAGAGTTGTGGGGTGTCAGAAGACTAATTCACACATCCCAATAACAAGACAGTATTTTCCAGGCTGGTCTGTCTTTCATGATGACAAGCAGAGCAGCAGCCTGTTATATGCACTAGCAGTTTCAGTGCAGCAGGACATGGCTCAGGCACAGCACAGGCTAAGATGCCCTCCCAGAATAGGAAGATGAGAGATTTGGTAGATACAACCACACACGCATAGGAGAGATCTGACAAAATGCTAGGGTTTAGAGACCCAGAACAAGAACCCAGTGTCATTACTTCTGGTTCCAACGAGAACAATGCAACTGAACAGTCTAGAAGTGCCTGAAAAGGTTTTCCTTTCAGCATGTTCAGGAAAATTCTCCATTACAGGTATTTGACTTCACATGTGAAGGCTTGGAGAAATACATCCAGGGCAGTTTTCTGACTATCAGACCATATCAACTCCAGAGGCTTGGTTCAACTCCAACAAGTACGTGAACACTGATGGCATAACTAAGCTCAAGATAAATACGGTCATGGGGAAGAATTGGTAAGCACATTTTCTGCCTGCACGCAAGGCACCTACTAATGCTACTGAGCTGCAATTTTTTTCCCCAAAAATAAGTGAAAAACAAGAAAATGAGAAACAAGCCCAAGAGTGCAAATGCACTGATAATAATAAAGCTTTTAAGGAGCATTCACAGGGAGAAGAGATAGAAACACTCAGGAATTCAATAATTTTATTTTAATGGACAAGACATTAAACATTATAGTATGCAGGTTAAGTAGGAGCTGATATTCCTATAATTTTATTACAACATCATGTCAGTTAGAAATCATACCTACAAGCTGAAAACTTCTGCAGCACTGCTGCTAGAACAGAGCTAGCTATCAGGGTAATTAAAAAAGCACACGGGAAAAAAAAGCACAGGACTTGTTAGGAAGTGTCCTCAGGTGAGGAATGTAGATTAAGAATTCCATTATTTTATCTGAAATACAGAAAAAGACAAAACAAAAAGCCCAGAGCAAACTATTTTCATAACATCTGACCTCTTCTACTGCAGTTTCTTTTTGTATTCGCCTTCTCTTTGTGCTACTTGATCTCCCAAAACTTTGATGTTACAAACCATTCATTGTCATCTAAGTGGTGGGTAATTTATCTTGTGGAACTTTGTCAGAACATGTTTGACCACCCAAAATCCTCCTCCTAGCTAGTAAGGCTACCTTCAGCTTCAGTAGGTTTGTTTCAGTATTTGCAGTCCAAATTATTGAGAGGGTGGAGTGGAGGGAGAGGCATAAGGTTAGCAGACCAAAAGCTGAAACTGTACTTTTTCCTGAGAAATGCAGGGAGCTCTGAGAGATGAAAGTGCTGATGGTGGAGCAGCATGAAGCTCCTCAGGTCATTTTTCCAATGCTATTGACCTTCACCTACAACGCCTGCCCTTAAGCGGTTAAACAGTAACCTGCAAAAGTAAAAAAGTTACAAAAGAGACAATATATGCTTCCCATCTAAAAAAATTCTGGGAGAGTGGCCAGGCCCATAAAATTGTTTTTAGATTTTATTTGTGAGGATAAATGAGGACATTACAACTCTCAAGCTGTGTACAAGTCTGCACACTTTAAAATGGACACCAGAGCCTACTATGGAATTTTGAATGCATAAAACAAAAGAACATTTTTGATAGTTTTAGAATTGAACTCTGTCACACAGCACAATTCAGCTATTTACAAGTTTCCACACTGTAAGTCATGTTATTAAGCTGTAATAGTCTTCTGGTACTCCACAGAATAAAACATTACATAGGGTCAAAACTGAAAGGCTCAACAGAATTTCAGCCAAGAATCTAGTTTGCCTCCTTCTTCCCTAATATATTAATTTCCACATAGCAAAATGGAAGACTCACATATTTAAAATTTAATATATGCAATTATGAAATTTCACTTTGTCCTCTCAAAAATTCCTTACTACTTTACAAAGCAGTGCTGCAGTGATTCCAAGCCAATATTCCCACACAAAACACAAGAGTACACCAGTGGAATCATTCCTCCTCCTGTGTCAGGAGGTGGGCATCCAGTGTTAGCAAGCTCACTTAAATTAGAGCTCTTGTACTTTTCAGAGGAATATCAACAAGCTCTAGACACAGAATTTTTATATATATATATGCAAGTACTTGACTAGAGTAACATTCACATTTTCCAATAACAAGTTTGCATCAAAA
The DNA here is from genome assembly GCA_013398955.1 of Callaeas wilsoni. Taxonomy (NCBI): domain Eukaryota; kingdom Metazoa; phylum Chordata; class Aves; order Passeriformes; family Callaeidae; genus Callaeas; species Callaeas wilsoni. The sequence goes on from VWPU01019111.1 coordinate 53,096, forward strand.
GCAATGGATAATCCTCGATTCTCCATTGAGCTCAGTATACTATTTAATTAGCTTTTTATACCATACAGTTGAGCAACCAGTAAGATGCTAATTAAAAATACATACTTTTATTGCCCCCAAAGCTGACATATTTGCATCAGCTTCATTTGCCCCAAGACAAACAAGTAGTGGCAAAGGGCTGATAATGTTTCATGCATTGTTTCAAGCAGAAATCAAAATACTGTAATAGTTTCCTCCTGCTGGAGGAAAAAAAAAAAGAGGAGAGAGAAACTTGACCTACATAACAAGGCACAGAAGAAACTCAGTTAAGCTTCAGGGTGTTTTTGGGAGGGGGAAGAGGTTGGGTTTTTTTCTCATAACAATGAAGAGCCAAACAGTTACATATGGCTACCCTAAATACAACTGTTAGCACATCTGACACTTAACTACACGTCTCACTTTGAAGGCTTAAAAATCCTCCCCTCCTGTTCCAGGACATTTAATACTCTTGCCCTAACAAGCTAATGAATTAACCGAGTTAATTTTTAGGTTGTCCATTACTTTCCTTTAAAGGAAGGTTAAAAAAGGAAAAAGAAAAACCAACCCCCAACTCACAGAAATTCAGCTTTTCATAGGCTCAGTATACGGAAGGAAAGGAAGAACGTCTGGTTTGGGTTTCTAAAGGAACTGTTTACAGACTTAACCGGAGAGGCAAACTTTGGTACACTTCAGTATAGGTGGGTTTCCAATCACCTTTCACAGACCAACACCACCAACAACTGCCGATTACTCCGAGTTACACAGCTTGAACTTGTTTCACGCCCGGGAAGCCTGTCCGGGCCAGTGCCACCGGCCTTCCAGCCTCCCCCCGCCGCTCCGCCCGGCCCCCTCCCCCGGAGCCCCCGGGCCGGCGCCGCGCCGGGCGGCCCCGAGCCGCGGGGCTCGCTGCCGTA
>VWPU01019113.1:0-21109 GCA_013398955.1 Callaeas wilsoni
CCTGTCCAAACCGAGACAGCCAGAAATGAGGATTAGCACTAGACAACATCCGTGACAATGAATGATGAGGATTCCCACTTGCATGTCTTATACCAAAAACATCTTCACAAATAACAATCTGCCCCAAGAAGAGTGAGGTCAGCACTAAAATGCTGGAAGTGCCATTCCAGATGAAATCTAGGTCCACGTAGTGCAGTGTATGTCTATGGCAGTAGCCAGTGTCATACCCTGTGGTGGAAGGACAGCAAACCTTACTGTAAGAGGGCATCGATCTAGTTTAGTAGAACAAATGATGCAGCTGGAATAAACAGAAAAAATATCAGACACAAAGTATTTTTCACATCAAAAAACTAGTCTGTTACAGACCAGTTTTATCAGTGGTTTACTAACCTTGCCTCATCTACACACTAACACCACTGCAGCCACAACAACCCTATTAACTACAATCTGCTCTAGTACATTTTGGGAATATGTGCTTCTATATCTCCTAGGTCTCATCTTCATTTCTGGGCATAAGCCTTGAAACAGCATGTTTCTTACTCAGAGTGAAAGACCCATCACACTACCTTGTCAATGGCCACTGTGCGGCACAGTCTCTCCAAAACCATGCTGAACCAACTTCTTGGTCCTCCACCAGAGGGAGAAGGAAACATCACACAGTTAAAAATAGATTTTGACAGATTTTGTATAATTAATATTGATGTTTAACAACTCCAGATCTCCTGCTCCTTTGTGAGTTCATCCATAAATGCAATAAGGGGTCTGCAAGGAACATGATAACTGTCCTTTGATCTTGTCCTCTTTTGAGTTATAAAATAAGATTTTGTATTAAGATTTGGGGCAAGGGACAAACTGCTTGGAGTTTTGGTGTAGCACAATATACTGAATGCATTATTTTTCCAAGTCACAGCTTCCCTTCTGGATTCTGACAAGAAAAGACTGACACACCGGATAAACCAGGGAAGAAATTACATCATATGCAATCTGTTACTTTCTCTCCTTCTCTTTTTTCAAGGCACCTGAAGCAGATAAAAAGCAGAGAGGGAAGGTCAGATTCCCACCGGGTATAAGCTGGCATAGCTCTGCTATAGTCACTGAGTAGAATGAGTCAATATATTGATACCTACTGAGAAGTTATCCTGTGTATCTTAAACATTAACACCAGAGTCAACATGAAGGAAAAGAGAAAGGGGCTTTCACCTCATTTGTTCAGCTCTTCAGCCTAATGAACGTATAAGTTCCCTAACGAGCGCACGCACACACACACATGCTTGCTAAAATAAACCTGGCTGAGTCAGAGAGGCACTGTGGGACCCATCTGCCCCTGCTGATCAACCTCCTCCTCCCATCCACCCACCTTCTGCCCCAGAATACACCTTGCTCTGCTGCCACACTTCTGTGTCAGGCATAAAGTTCCCTGTGCAAGCAGAAGAAATAAAAATGATAGCCTAGGCAGGCTTCCAAAAGTCAATTATCTACCTGCTTTTTTTTTATTTACAAGGTAATTGGTCCACATTCTGCTATTACTGGTATCAACGCAAACCTGGGAGATTGCAGTTAAAGACAGCAGAACAGACCTAGATGAGAACCAAGTACTCTCCTGCTGTATCTGAACTTAAAGCACAATTTGGCAGTATGTAGTATGCGTTCTTGCTTCTTTTTGTGCACATTGTACTAGTTCATGGGGAAACATCAGAACTTTCCTTCATAAATGTATTTCAACAGAGAGGATTGCTCAAACAGAAGTGTCCAAAAATTGGATTTAGAGGAAAGCACAGCCAAGAGGCTGTTAGATGATGAGAAAAGTCTTACGGTATTTAAACATATAACAGCCCAGGCAGACAGTGCTGGATATATGTATGAAGGTACCTTATATGCAGGAGCCAGTTAAAAAGACTGTTTACATGCTCTCAAAGGCTGGGCTTTGCAGCCTGGAATGGGGAATGAAGAACAGCAGCAGCAGCAATGTCCTTTTCGGATCTCAGCACAAACCATACACCATAGGCAGGACCTATGCATTGCCCCTCACTGCAGAATAAAGCTTTCGAAATTAAGTCCATTAGACTCAGTATTCCCCTCATATCTCTCTCCAGCACTCGCAGACTGAAGAACCTTTGAGAATTCTCATCTGTGTCATGCAGCAACAGAAATAATCCAGTTTTGGTCTCCTCTGAAAATCTCTGGCATGGATGTGGTTATTTCCAAAAACAAAGTTGACTGTAATCAACAGCCTTTGGGGATTTCTGCTGGATTGAGAAAGTTTCATACCAGGTATGCTGGGCAAAGGACTAAAATACTTCCATGTTACATGTCAGGAATAAACACAAGGTGATTCAACTCAATCAATTCAATATCTTCTTGTTCCTGTCACACCTGTAAATGCTACTGACTGTCATCCAGGGATATGCTTCTCTAGGACAAGCAATTTTCCCGTGCAAGGGAAGTTCATTACCATTAGATATGAAGGACTACCCTATCCCTCCTCATCTCCAGTCTCTGCTTCCTTTGGCAGCATTTTGCTGCCAATTTTCTTAGGTAATACAGTTGTTTTAATGTTTTAAAACTAAAGACTTCTTAAATTGAAAAGTGGTGTTTTAAAAACTACAGTATTTTACTTTTCAACATTTTTCATTTTTACTACATTTTAAATGCTAATTCTATTATCAAAAATGTTATTGGAACTGTCATTGAAATGGTTATAACTGTAGTAAACTCCCTTGAACGTAAAACCCAAATCTATTTTGAATCTTGTGAACAGAAAAAGCATCAAAACCTCTATATTGAAAGGGTAAGTTGAGAAACATTATCCAGCCCAGCTCTTTAGTAAGTCAGGCAGTTAACTCACTCCTTGCTGCACTCTCTCTCTTTCTTCTCCATGCTGATATGTAAGAAATATAAGCACTGAAATGAGGGTGGCATTCATTTCCTTTCAACACAATACAGACTGAATTTTCCACAGTCTACCATCCTACCTACAAACCTACCGAGTCGTGTTTCTAGGGGGCTAGCTACTCACTTGCCCACAATTTCACATAAAAATTACGAACTATACAGGTTAAGGACACTCTGAATGAACTGCTTCACTGGGGCATGCTCTGCATGTCTGCAAGAAGAGACACAGAATGCTAAGTGGTCCTGACCACCCGCATACATGCACACACCAGTGGTAGCTGCTTGGGTCTCTAGAGCTCTTCAGGCTGTAAGAAGAAAGACCAATGGATAGGAATTAGGGATCCTACTTGCCTTTTGCCTCTAAAATGCAAGTGCTAGTGAATAGCTGCATGTGAAATCAACAACAACAATGGGAAGGAAGAAAAGAAAACCCTTTTTTGAGACATGAATTACAATATTTTTAAAGAGTAATGGTGCACAGATCTCCCTCTTGTTTAAATGCTCTCTGGGAGCACAGCCTTTCAGAGGTTCAGTGTAACAACTAAAAGGGTTGTCATGTTAAATGGAGTCAATGATGGCTAAATCTCAATCCCCAGTTAATCATTTGCTCTCACCAGCATGGCAAAGCTGAGCATCTCAAATCTCCAGGACAGTTGTGCTAATGGAATAAGCAAAAAAAGTCAAGTGAGATGTTATCTGAGCCTGCCTGATGAGATTGCAGTTTGCAGACAATGCTGGCTTATCTTAGATGATGAACTATCGTGGATAAACAGAATGCATCAAGTCTGTTTCCCCAAGACCTTGACTTGCTGGTGGTAAGGGAATATGAATAACATCTAGGGAGCTCAATAGAGATTAAGTGAGGAACTGGATAAGATCATGGTGTTAACGAATATGCCCTTTAAAAATACCACCAAATACCTAGTCCAATAACCACACAATGCAAAGGATTATGCTTCTGGTATATAAATTAAGGTTAAAATCAAGGACTCTAAATGTAGTATGTAGCTGCAAACATACATAAGGTTTTCTCTGTGTGTCCTTACAATAGTACCCGACTTTTACATGATCAAAAGCTACTATCCATCTGAAAATTCCTTGCAAAGCTGCATCACTATGACAATTCTGACACATAAGAGGAAATTGCAGTATTGGCTAAGATTATAAAATCAGAACATGCAAGATACAGAAAAAGGTTCTCAGACCCTGCTCTCCTCTGGATTCACAAACACTGTGTATCAGTGATGTTAGCAAGAAACAGTTTGGTAAGAAAGACATAGAAATCTTACAAAATGAAGACTGAATGTTGTCCCACACATCTGTGATCTCATCAAAATAATATATTCTGTTTGATAACTGCCACTGAGAAGCAAATTTTAAAACATCTAGTTTAGGCAGGCAAACCAGTAATGAGTAGAGACATGCAAGGAGTATTCATTTATGCAAATGTGACTGCATTATAGGTGTCTGAACAAGTTATTGTAATGCACTGCATTAATGTACCAGATTGTTTATCCTAAACAATGTATTGTCTAAACAGTGAGTTGTTTGGGCTTTAAATTTATTTGGTTTTAAACACCCAAAAAATATGGGTATCTAGCAGTGGTGGTGGGACTGAGCCACAGTTCTGGCTTGCTCCAGTAGCAAGTTACAGAGTGAAATTTCTTGGTGCAGAAGTAGTGCAGAAGTTCACTATGAGATCTTTTCATGAAAGAGTCAATGACACTTTAACAAGCCCACAACTATAGCTGAGTTTGGAAAAACCTACAGCACTGGGTTATTACACAGTGGTAGTTAAAATAATACCATGACCTTATAACTGATGTATGACATTGCTCCATAGTCTTTGAATGCTTCTTCTCAGAATTTCACTGGCAGCAATTTCAATTTAAAAATTCTTCTTCAATTAAAATCCCAGCTACAGAGTCATAATACAGCAAACATTCAGTTTTAAGCCTAAAACTGTGCAAAGAAGCATGGTTTAGAATACTCACTTCCAGAGCCTTAGTCACCTACAGCTAAAGTCCAGAAATTTTTCTCATTCCTCCTGCTGTTCAAGCCACAATGTATCAAGTACAATAGAAATAACAGCAACTATTCTGGGAGCCTTCTAAATGGATTAATGCTCGTGTAACCCTGGCTTTCAGAATGGTTCTAATGGCATAGATGTGAGTTTTTGTTTGCATTTGTGTACAAATCATTTTATGACTAGCATTGGTTGAGAATTTTCCACTGAAGGGTAATTCATCAGAAGTAAACTATTTTTAGGGATTGTTCTATATTCAGTTTTAAACAAGTTTAGGCATTTAACAATAAGGTTTCAAGTTCCATTAGAAACATGGGTTTTGTTTGGAAAGCTTAATAAATAAATACTCCAAAAAGTTTTAAAATGTGATGTTTTCACACCCATGATGATTAATAGCTATAAATGAGCAAGATTTGCCTTTAGTAGACCAATCCATATAGAAGGAAAAAAATTCAAAACGTAAGGAACATAAACCCTATGCAGATTTAAAAATGTAGCAACAGCTTTCAAAACTACAAGCAGGTTTATACCAATAGCTCTGAATTTAACACTGTATTCTAATAAATTAGTCAATTTGAGGCAAGAGTACTGTTACCTGTAGATCCACAGGGAGTGGTACTAGCAATGGTAATAGGCTCTCTCCCTCAGTTGAACAGAGGGAGAAATAATTATTGCCTATAGGATATGAAGAGTTCACAGGCAGCAGGACATAAGAAGAAATACAACATACAATAAATCATTGTTGCTATCCCCAGCACTTGACTTTTAGCGTTACAAATTTTAGTTTCTAAGATCTTTCTCTGAAACTGTTTTGAAGGACTCCCTTGAGGATCAGGGCTAATAGGTTAGAGTGTTTATTTGTGAAAAATGTTCTCTGCCTGTTAACTGGATGTTCCTACTTACTGATTGTCTGTGTGAGTTTGCCATGGTACGTGGCAGGTTTCTGTTTTCCCAGCTTTGGTTCCATGAGGACCTTTGCAAGCACTGGATGACTTTGCAACACTGATTAATAGGTTGGACTATACATATGTTAAATCCAGGACTCTGGACTGTTTACTGTGAGTGACATTTTACTATGGTGACTTCAGAAACAAGGCAGTCTGTGTTTGGTTTCATTAAATGAATTTTGTTTCTGGGGATGAACTTGGCAAGATTGTTGCAGAAGTAGTCTGAGAGTACAGGCATTATTGGGAAGGGATAAGTTTTGGGAGAACATCTTTTAATGATATTAGTTTTCCTGCACAAGTTTAATATTTTTCTGTTTAAATACCTGCATATGGTGTTAAGCCATAAGCAGATGTATACCATGGGTGTGTTTGTGCACAGAAGAAGGGTTGTATTACTGTTATTTTCACCAGGTTCTTGGAAGTTTCACAAAAAGATATGACCAATCTCTCTCAAGCAGTAACCGTTTAAAGAAGTTACTTGGACTGATCTCCTCTGAATTCCTTGGAATAGCCAGTTCAACATTTTCAGCTTTTTGGGGTTTTGTCCATACGGAAAAAAAGAAGAAAAAATCTTGAGTTAAACAGATGAGACAGCTCTTCATTCTCTGTACCCTACTCTACTCACATCATATGTTACAACAACAAATGGAAGTCCTTTCTGCCCAGGTCATAAGTTCCCTGGAATCTCTTTTCTGTGGCTGAGTCTGCCAGCTGCTAGACAAATACAAGAGATCAATAAAGATTTTCATCTGAAGTTGGCACAATGTACAGCCGAGGCTGAAACTGGGATAACTCAGGTCAGAGCAATTCTTTAGATAGGCAGGTACAGACTGTGACAGCAAGGGAACTGACGTGACCTGTAGCCAGCTGAGAGCACGGGGCCAGCACAACAGACTTCTTGATGCTAAATGTCTTCTGGTTTGTAATGGCGAAAATAAGATCAGGCTGGTTATGTCTCCCAAGACTAGGAAATATGCAAGTATTTCAACTCCCCATTACCACCTGGGAGTTTAGAATATGCAGAGGTGAAGCTTTGATTTGTCTAGAGTGACAGCAGAAGGCAGGGTTAAACCAGGACCCAGATCCACAAGTTGTTGTTTCCATATTCCTTGCTTAGACTACTCTGCCTCTTTCCCTGTGGGATACTCTTATGTGAAAGCTGCTCTTGGGGAAATTTACATTAGTTTAGATGAAAACACTGAATAGAAAGGACTTATTTCTATGCACCATGGACTGTAACTGAAACACTGTGAGTACACGGCAGCTGCTGTTTGACATTGGACACAACAGGCTTAATGTCACAGTTTGGAGGCAGAAGAGAAAACATTTCTGGCAGCATTTAACATGGCTGAGGTTATTATTACTAGACATAAATGCAAACAAAACCAGCTTTTATGCAAAGCAATGTGCAGTCTCTCTCTCTCATACGCACATCATACTTCTCAGAAGTCCATGATGTGGGTTGCTATTAGGAAGAAAAAGAGGTACAATCTGTACCTTCATGTGCAGCAAGTCAAATATTTCAGGAAGATATAGACAAGCAACTGTAGCAACAATCTACCTACAAACCATAATTTTTTAAGAAAAAAAAGTAAGTATTTTAGACATATTAGACTAAAAGTACATGGATGGATTAATCGTGATAATCAATGCTCCCTGGTAGTGTTAAACTAATTATTCATGTGCCTCCCTTCCCCGTGTACATATTTCAGCAAAGAAATCCTAGACAGAAACACAACCATGCCACCAAGCAAGAGCAATGTGAAAAGTGCACTGGATGGGATGCCACCAGTGCCAGGTTGTACTGTCAGCTTTGACTTTGTGCACAGCCACATGCAGATAACCTAAATTCTATTAACCTCCAAAGCCTGCTAGGTGCTTCCAATTAGGCATCCTGATAACCTGGACTGAAGTGACAGAGAGCAGTAAACCCTGGGATTTCAGCAGAACTCGGGCTGTTTAAATGTGGCAACAGTTTCTGAGTCAGCAAACTGCTTTGCCTCTCACTGTCCCATTTTCTCATCTTAGAACAAGAAATACAAAAACTGGTTGCTTGCCCTCTATCTGTTATGGTCTAAGAAGCTGCATAAAATGCTTTGAGATGGCAATTTAAAAATAGCTAAGCAAAAAGTTAGTAAAAGACTTACTAATACAGAATGGCATATGAAATATTATAACCATGATAAAACTGCAATGAGTCTCCTTCTCAGTTCTTTACAACATAAGGTGATCACCATTTGTGAGGTCACGAAAAAAAAAATACAACCCTCCCTTGGGATACACAATTAAACATATCAAAGAGGTTATTTGCGTCCATCTGTAGCATCTGGCACAGGCCACAGTCAAGAGACAGAATACCAGACCAGATGGACCAGTGTATACAGAAATTCTTATAATCTTCTGTGATTAATTTCTTCCTTCAGGTTGGATATGTCTCTTCAAATTGTGTATCAACATCTAAGCAAAATTGGTGCTGACATATCATTGATTGTACTGTGAGTTTATCTGCAGCTCAGCATTCTGGGACAGTTTAGTCCCTTGCTTACCTGAACTCTAAAGTGGGATTTCTTTATCAGTGAATTTCTACATTCACTCACACATTTTCCAAGCCTTGTCCTCAGAGATTACTGACAGAGTCCATGACTCAACTGTAACGTGAACCAAAAATATTTTTTAGTTCCTGAATCATTGCTACTGTAAGCCTGTAGCCTATAAAACTGTAGACTATAAGACTCCAAATTATTTTCTAATAGTACAGTCTTGTCCATGAACTTACAGAGCCTAGGTTGGCACAGTAGGATCCTAAAACTTTCCCACAAATTCTTTTGGAATGACTGCACCATTTTTCTGTGATTCATGCAAAGACATGCAAAGCAACAGTGATGTAAAACAGCAAAGATAACAGAAATTTTGTATTTTACAAGAGTCACCCACTGCATATTTTTTTGTTTGAGGACCACGTAGGTAAGAATAATCAATTATTTATAATACTTATTTTATTTATAAATAATTTACTTTACAAATAATTAGAAATCATTAGCACTGCACTATAAAATTATGACATTGCATTATTATAATACATCAGGGACTTTGTTGCCATATTTTAAACTTCTTGACTAACTAGGACTTCTGTAAACATGGCCAAGTTCAGCTACATGAAGGCCAGAGACAGAATCATGCTCTCTAGTAGGTGCTCTTGAATCCAGGAATCCAAAAAGGTTGTAGAAAAGGGTTGCTGTAGAATGGTTCCTCAGACAGTGAAATGGGATAAAAGAAAGAGCTCCTGCAGATATGACTGCTTTGTCTTTACATAGCATTTACAGGGAAATAGTCTCCACACACAGCCCCTAGCCCTTTCCTGAATCTGAACTCAGCTTCCCTATGGACATGAATTAAGCATCATTCTAAACCTCAGCAGAAATATAAAAAGCAGACACTGCTTCTGAAGAGAAGCAAATTTCCCCGAGGAGAAATACTACACATATCCCTATGTACACACAGAGGGGTGCTCTGGCAAAAATGCCCACTATTCAGACACTGCATCTGAACAAACTGCTCCTCGTAGTCTCTTGTTGTGTAACAGAGGAGCACAGACAGGGCAAGCACACACCCTGAGGCACCACTGCTGACTGCCATGCAGCCCTGCCCTTACCTGGGCCTGTCCTAGTGACCTTCTTAGCAACGCAAATAAAGCACTGCACTGCTCTCCCCTTGCCGAGCAGCAGCAGAATCCACCCTTTCTCCCTCCATAAAAAAAAATGTACCTTGAGTTTTTAGACTGACAGGTAATCAGCTAAATTTATTAATGTCTTGTTCTAGATACTGACAATAAGACTTCCAAAAACATGTGGTAAAAAAAAAAAATATAATTAAAAAAGAAAGCTAAATGGGTGATTCAATCATCACGGTAACTGGACTTATAAAATATATACAATACTCTGAAGTCTACATCTAAGGTCAAAAAAGTGTGTGGCTAAATGACCACCGTACATTGAACATCAGCAACATGGGGCTCTGGTGGGCAGGAGGCATATCCCAAAGCCTTCTGCAGAGCACTTGAAACTCCTCAGCTCAGATGAAGAGGAGCCAACAGGGCAGCCCCGTTGCTGAGCTCTGATACTGCTCCTTCCTGTCCTCTTTATTTAGTGTATTTTTTCCTCTACCTTCAAGTTGCCTGTCTCTTTCCCTGAGAATTACTTGGGTCTTTAAAGGCTCTTCTAATGCTTCTCTCCTTTACTTCTGATCAAAGAGAAAGGAAGAATGGGAACGAATTTAAAGTTCTGCTTAATTTCCATCTTCCGTCTTTTTTCTCCCTCCCCTCTTCTTTCCCTTGATTGCTCAAATCACCTCAATAATTTTGTTCACAATTTTTGGTAAAAAATGAATTGATTGAACAGTTGCAGACAAAATCTAACTTGTGACAGAAGCAGAAGGCAGCCAACAGGGACAATGAAAGTAGAGGCTAGAGTGATACAGTCAGCTTTTGGGTCACTGGTCTAAAAAATCCCCTCAGATTTCTAAAACCAGCGAAGAGAAATGCACGTCCATAATGCTCCTTAAAGCAGCAAATGAAACCATCACCAGCAGTAGAAACTGCTCTCACAAAGAAAGGACTGAAACAAAACACTGCATCTAACCACACAGCCCAGGCATCTCCCATGTTTCTGACAATGCATTCTCAGGATGAGAATCAGTATTTCTTTGCAGAACTGGCTTCCTAAAAAGGCACCCATCCTTTTCAGGACTTCTTCCAAAGAGAGTACCAGAAGCCATATCACTGCGATGTTCCTTAAATTCCAAGGACCAAATATTCTGGCTGAAGTTTGAAAATACCCTTCCAGAACGTTGGGAAAGAAAAGTAACAATATAGTTCTTTTCCTTTCATATGTGTTATGTCAGGATCTAATAAGATTTTAAAAATCATCATATTTTTGCACTACACCATAGAGAAACTGAATCACCTGGCAATGTATGATTCACCACCCAGTATATCAAGGTCAGCCAGGAGCAGAGCTAGGGAAAATGGAGGTTCTTGTCCTCAGTTCTGTTCCATACTGCTGCTGAGGAAAAACCTCTTCAGCACTGGAATGATGAAACAACTGGAATATGGCTTCACTGACAACAGTGGCAAAATTTCTCACCAAGGAATGCACAAAAGGCTCAGGTTTTGACCATTTTTTCAGTTATCACGTATTAATTACACCAGTAGGGGAGGCTGCTCATTTTGCCAGTGAATTATTTCCTAATGACTGGGCCAGGAAAAGTAGTTGAATATACAGCTTGTTAAGTAGAAATTAACCTGTCTGGAATAACAATTACCTGAATTGAAATAAGCTTTGATATACACCACCGGCAGAATTTGCCACCCTGCCATCTGAGCAGAATTTGCCACTTTGATATTTGGTTATAAGATATATTCATTTTATACTAAGCAAATGCACATAAATTTTGAAGGACAGGCACACACATCACCTTACTCTGTTCCAGCTTACTGCAATCCTGGCATGTTCATAGTGCCTAGTGTCAGAAAAATAAGTTACCAGGTAAATGGATGTTTGTAGGGCACAGACACTTTTGTCTCCAGATTTTCCATGGGAAAAAAAAAAGTTTGAAAAGAACTTAGTAAGAATTCTCTGCTCTGTTTCTCCTCTCCAAGCCTCTATAAGGTGCTGAATACATTTCTCAAGGAAAATTAATTTCTTTGTCTTTTCCTTGCCTCTAATGAACTGCCTCTGAATGCATGAGGGGACAGGAAGGAGAGCAGGCTCCATGGTGAGATAATAAAAAGTGAAAAGGCATTCAAAGCCATCAGTATCTTCCAAACTTACACTGACAGAAATATGCTGGACTGTAGACAGGGGAGCAAGATCAGGGAAACTTAGAATAGCTTTGGCATTCATTACTAAACGACAAAGAAAAGATGACATTGGGGGAGCAGGGGTCATCCTACAGAGAAGTTACACAAGTACATGACTACATGTAGGCCACATAAACTGAGGATTACTCTAGGTCCTATCCAGGGCACCAGCATTCCTAAACACTGTACTCAGTGAACATCAGTGAAGGACAAACTCCCCTGCGAAAGCACGGAACGTCGTAATTATAAGTAGCATAATCAGAATATAAGAAAAGCTGAGATGAGCTACCATTAGATGAGTAAACAAAGAACAAATAAAGGAAGAAGAAAAATGTCAGTTTTCAACCTACTGTTTCCACTTTCATTTCACCAGATACTAAAAGATCCCCAGTGCTTGTAAGAAAACATGCCTATATAACTGCAAGCTCCAAGAGTCTTTGGAGTGAAACTATCTCAGACAATCACTATAACTCAGAGAAGTTACAAAAGATGAAAGCTTTAATGTAATAAACACAGGGATTCCTAGGTGTTAAATCAGACAGTGAGAATCTTTCCAGAGTAGAAGCCAAGTAGAGACCTTGGCAGAATGCATTTTCTATGCGTAGTCCAGTCAATGTAACAACCAAATAAAATTAATCAGGTCTTTCTTTTTTCCTCTTTTTCTTCTTCCTTTTTTTTTTTTTAAATTCTCTTCTTCAGAAACACTTGAATTTCTTCAACAATTTCAAGTCTATAGTATCTATTATGTGTTCTCAACCATCCTGTAGTTGCCTTCCCAACACTACTTGGGAAATTTTCATACTCTGCTGCTTTGTCCTCGTGCTCATGGTTGAAGTCTTCACCAGCAGTGGAGGACTTTTGTGCACTGAAACATTGGTAACTGAGACAGCAAACCTGCAGAACCAGCTAGACAGAAATATTTCCAGACATCATCCCTGTAAAATACCCACTGGCTGGAGATAAGCAAACCAGCTGGAGCAGGAGCAGCAGGCTGCTGTAACTGCAGGATCCAGTCATGACAGGAAGCCATGAAAACCCTCACTGGGCAGTGCAGCTGATGAGCAAGGAAACAAAGGGTTCACCAAACATGTCCAGAAAATCAGTTCTTGTCATGCAGCATAATGTTAAAGATCGAACTTTTGGAAAAAAACCCAAACTTCACCTCCCCGCCCCTTCCAATAATTTGATCTTCTTAATGTAGATTAATAATCTTCCAATAATTTGACCTGATTAATATGCTGAATTTGTTTGAAATTCAAAATCAAGTTCCAAGGATAGCATAGAAACTGATTCACTCTGAAGTTATTAAATGGAGCCTGGACAGCTGATTAAACTGATGGTACTCTCTTCCTGAGCCCTCTGGAAAACAAAGTCTTCCCTCATTCTTTACCACATGGTATTCACAGAATAATAAAGACTCTTTTTTTAGCAATATTTTTATGTCTTTCTGATTCATTCACCTTGTCCCTTGATCTTCTGCAGACACAAGACCCTCTGTAGACTGTAAAATACTTCCCCCTCTTCTGCCCTCCATCATCAAGAACACAAAAAGATGAAAGACGCAAAACTAAGAGATGATAAAGTAAACCTTAGCACTGGATCAATTTAGCAATGTCCTTTATCAGCCCCACAATTCATGCTTCACAATCACTACAGCTCACACTAACTTCATTTTCATCTTAATACACCATACAGAAAAGCAGCCTAAATATACATCCCCAGATATAAAGCGTATAATCTGTAAACTACAGGAACAGGCAGATCATTTCCATTAGTTTCTTATGTAGCAAAAACCACAATTTACACCCAAAGCATATAATTATATTCAAATTCTAAAAGACAGTTTCGGAAGTACTTGAAATTCATAGTTTGGGGGAAAGTCACTCAGGGATATAAGTAGTTGTTTTAATGTGTAAAAACAATACACACACACAGAATGCAAGAGAAGTAACATGCAAGATTGGTGAGAGAGCCATGGTGAATCACAGGTCCCTGGCTCCAGCAGCTGCCTGGAGTTTGGCACAGACAGCAGTCTGCCAAAATGTTCTCCTGCTCCTTCAGAAACACCAGTGCTGGGATCTGGCACTAGAGCTTGTCCAGGCTTTAAAGCTGTAAGAGAAAACACTACTAGGATCTATGTTCAGAATTTGAAGGTGTCTTCCTTGTCCTTCAAGAAGAGATACAAGCAGGCTGCTCTTTTAAGGTTCTCCGACATCTAAAGCTCAAGAGGACTACTGGGGTTTCATTCATTTCTACGGCTCCCCGCCAGGGATCTCAAAGCACACGGATGCACCAGAACTGCTCGCCTCACCTAGGTGAAAAAATGGTTTTCTTTTCATTTCACAGATGAGGAAAACAAGTCAGAAAGAAAAGTAATGTCCTGTCAAGGTTGTACAACAAATCAGAGCCATTGGTTAACTGCATGTCGTCTTGTGCACAGAGGTTACACAGAAGACATGAAAACCATCTTTTTTGGGTGTTATTTGCTAGTACAAATGACCTTTCATAGTTATCAAAGCCCACCAGGACAGCAAGTGTGAAAAAGAAAACAAACCAAAAAACCAAAAAAAGAAAACAAGGCAGCCAACCAGCACAGGACTGTCATCCTGGGCAACCACACAGAGCTGGTCTTCTTCAAGCACAGCACACGGAAAAGGAAAAAACAGAAGAATGGTCATCCTTTGTACTTTCCAGACAAAACTTATATTCCTCACACTTAGAAGCTCCAGCTCTTTATTTGGTTACCTTCTGTATGGCAAACCATAGAACTTCCCCCCCACCAGCCGGAGACTATTCTGTTCTTGTCAGTATCGCCACATTACATGACCTAGGTGTTTTTTCCTCTTTCTAGTGAGATGTGTAAAGAATTTGGAGCTCCCAACAGCACAGTATATAATAACCCAGTGGCTGTCATAACACTGTTCAAGCATATATTTTCATGCCATGTCAAAAGAAGAGAAAGAAAAAGAAAACAAGAAAAACTAGTCAGAATTATTAAGAAAATAATCTTATATTTTTAAATGTAGAAACGTTATAAAAGGCAAGATTCTCAATCTGCAGTATTCTGACTACATAGCTGATATCACACAACCCAATATTCTTTACAACTTCAATACCTATACAAAGCATACAGCAGGATCCTTCATCTGTCTTTGAAATGTAGTCACCTCTGCAGCAGAATGTGGCAGTTGCTTGAAAAGTCAGGGCTGTATTACCCAAAAGCAGAAAGAATAAAGAAAACAAACCTCTTTCCAGTCTAAATTGCAAAGGAAATATAAGGAGGAAGAAAGCCCTGATCTAATTCTGACTAGGACTAGCATTGCCACATTTGCAAAATGTGCTATGAGATACTGAGCAAGCACAAAGTACCTTTCAGGGAAGGCTTTTTTAAACATGTCTTAAGAGACTATACCTTCAGCAGTATAGGTCTGAGCAATGTTTCAAAGAGCACAGAGACATATATTAAATAAGACTGACAGGGTTCAACAATAACATTTTCTCATGTTCCAGATCTCATAAGATCATTGGGCTCTCCTAAGAACAAGTACCAGGTGAATAGACTTTAATATCAATTTTGGAGATCAATGTGAACTATTCCAAGTTGAGAACAGTTAATACAGTGCACAGAATGAGAAGTCAGAGCACCTGAGCAGAAGTTGTTTCACAGAAAAGCATGCAAAGGATAAGTCGAATAGCAACCTCATTTTAAGGAAACAGCCTTTGTACATAGCAGATTTTTTCTGTGCTTAACTACTGAAAACTCTGTTTTCTCAGAAGAGCTACAGAGTCAGCACAGGGAGGGAAAAGCCCAGCTGTGATCACTTAAAACTCCAAGGGAGTGAGTTTGGATGCTTCGATTTCTGGATAGCCAGCTTGAGATAATTTAAGCAGATTTCCTTTAAAAATAATTAATCATTGTTAATATCTCTGAGGAAGGGAATGTAAACATTCAGGCATACAGCAGTACTAGTCTTTGCCAAAAAATTAGGCTTAATTGTTGATACAAGAATAAAGGCAAGCCACAGAAAGCAGACAGACTTCTAGCTTTTCACCTTTGCAGAACTTAATTGCAACCTTAATTTCAGCTTTGAGCGAAGTTCATTTTACTGGATCACTGACTGCTCTGTACAGAGCAATTTTTTCCATTTTGTTAAAGCTACCAAAGCTACTTTGCTCAAAGTAATCTCCTGGTGATAGAGGAACAGGAAAGGTCCTGCTTTGTACTGGGGAGTGGGCAGTGCCAAGGATGGAGAATTTGTTTCCTATCATAAAGAAAAAGCAGGATTGCAGGAACATAGAATCTTGAGATGAGGAATAGGTCACACTGGAGGAGCAGCGAGGACATATGCATTTTAAAAAGGGTACACTGCTAGAGCTGTGTGTGGCAATCTTTGACACTGGTTTGCAGAATACCTGCCTATTTTATAGAAACACTCTCTTGATTTGTCCAAGCATTCACTTTCATTTGCTAATTTTAAAAAAGGTATACGAGAAGGAAATGCTTCATATAAATAACAGAACATCTAAGAATTGATTCAGGCTTGAGAGTTATACCTACGAGATCTAATGATTGCTCGCTACTAGTCCTCACAACAGACCTACACTTTTTCCTATGACCTGTGCAACAGCCTGGGCTAGCCTAAGCCGCACAAAGTGAAAATGAAGAGAAACTACCCCGTGCCCACCACTGCTCCCACAGCTGCAGAGCAGTCCCTGCAGGCAGGGGCAATCTGCACACGGCATCACATATCGCCTCTGTGCGCCCCTGCTCCGCAGCCATTAAGGACAGCCTGAGAACAAACAGTCGGAGGAGAAAAAGAGAAAGCAAATTAATTAATTCATCACTAAGACCAAACACGCACAAATCCCTTCATTTTATCTGTCGACCAGAGGCACGCATTATTCATCAGCTGAGGCAGTGAGGATGTGGAAAGAGGGGCCGTGAAGTCACTGCTGCAGGCTCTGGTAAAGCAGCTAACCCAGCACGGTGCTAAATAGCTCAGGGGAGACAGGAGGATTCAGCACACGTGAACTTCCAATAAACGCAGCCCCAACTTTGTTCCTCCCTCTGCTGCACAAGCCCCTAGCGAAACAAAAAGGAATCATGGGTTTCCCTTCCTATTACTCAGGGGAAAAGACTCTGCCAGTCTAGGAAGTTCCTCACATGGAAAAAAGATTTGTTCTAACTTGCTGAAGTCCCCTGCCCGGCCAGGCTCACTCCCCTGCTGACAAGGAGGTAAACCTGTTAGAAAGACTTTCTCCTTGAGAAGATGCGCTGCCAAGTTTTGCATTTGCAGGTTGCAGCCCAACTACCGTAAAGCACCAGCTCAGTGATTTCAGAATTAACTCTCGTAACACCAGCACAGTAGCGACTGCCAGATCTGGGTCCGGTCCTGCTCAAGGTAAACCACAAGAAGGTTTTCCACTGATTTTAAAGGAGCACTAGACACAGACTCCAAACAAGTGTTCATTGCCCGTGAGACACTTATTTTTCCTCTGTGCTAAATATTAATTTTCTTCTTCAAACAGATTGAAATCTACTGGGATGTAGAAGAAAAATGGAAAATATGTTTAAATACAAGACTGAGTCCCAGTGGTCAGCACCATGGGGCTGGAAGACAACACAGCAGGGTGTCCATGATCCTGATCTGATTCCTTCCAAAACCAGTATTAATGTAGGCACCAAGCAGGGCAGCAATCAGAATGAATTTCTTATTTCCCTCTAGGAAAAACAAATAATCAAAATCCCAGGAAACACAGGGAGTGCACAGCCTCCTTGGGATCTGACTCCTCAACGCTGTTACAGATCCAAGTTCCAAGAGCCTCTGTTGTGCAACAGTGAAAGAACACACAAAAATAAACCATGCATGTTTCCAAGACCAGCTGTCTTTGTGGTCTCTTCTTTCTCTCTCTCTCAATCTCTCTCTCTGTCCACCCAATTCACCCCCTTATCCATGGCCAAAGGGCGTTTTTATGACAGCTTTGCTACGCGGCATGATGAGGAAAGAAAAAAAAAACTACCAAAACCAAAACAAAACCAAACAAACCAAAAAACCCCCCACAAAGCAAGCAAACCTCCCCGCCAAAAAAACCCAAACAACTCACACTGACTTACGCACTAGTCTGAGCTCCCTTACCTCTCTATTTCCCTTGATTCCTTTCTGCAATCAGGACACCAAAAAAATGCCTGTTTCTCACTGAAGTTGGTAACAGTTTTTGCTCCTGGATCTTAAATAAGACTTTGCTTGACTTTCAAGGCAGATGGAAAAGCCATCAAGGAGAAAAAAACTATCATTTCTTGACCAGGAAACAGACTGTAGACTCTCACACAGACTACTGCCTGCCTTTTACAGCAAAGCCAACTACTATCACATTTTGTGACATCCTTCTCTCCTCTCCTCACAAGTGACTTACGAGCCAGACTTTGCTACCCCCTTTCATCACAGAGCTAAGCTACAGAAGCTGGGCTGTTGAAAACCCTTTGGGGCAGCAACTGGCTGATCCCTCATATTTCTCACTTTAGCACAACAGGGATTCTCTCACATGGTCCTCAAGCATTGCTGCAAATAACAGGGCTCTTGCTGCTAGTGATTAATAACCCATAACTGAGTTTCACATGGGTGGTGCTTAACAGATGGTCTTGATGTCTGGCATGGCATTGGTTCCCTTCCCATGTGGGGCCTGAATGTTTCTCCTGCATTTTAGGATGGATGTGAACTTTGGAGCAGAAGTGGGAGTTTGATAGGCTGAAAGGATAATGCCACTTGTGTCAGCAGAAATGGCTGAACACCTCCCCCACAACCTACTGCACCCACTGCCACTTCAGTCCTGAGCCCTCGCCTCTGCAGCACGGTGCTATTCTGCAGTGCCCTGGGCTCCCCCTCCCGCACTGCCAGAGCATCGACGACCTACCTTGCAGAGCTCCCTGTCACCCTCTTCCAGTGCCCTCCAGCAGCTCTGCCAGAGCACCTCCTGCTAGCACAGCCCTGCTCTGCTGGTGCTCAGCTGTGACCTGCAGCATCTGCCTCCTGGCTTTGTTCCTGAGCCCTTTCCCTCTCCAACACGCCTCAGCTCAGACCTGCAATATCGAGCTTCTTCAACAACTCTGCCAATGTACCTAGAGATTTCTTTGGAGGTCCATTTGTCGCTGTGCCACTTGAGCCCTTCAGAGTGCTCTGCCGGTTGTCTGAGCACTGATCCGGGGTGCTCCAGGTTTCAATATCCGTGTAACCCTGCCACAGCCCTGCCAGCACATCCTCATAGTCCCTGCTGCAGCCATGTCATGCGGCATTTCAACCAACCGTGCCAGGGCTCTTCCTTCCCTTCAGCCTTCTTCAAAGTGTTCCTATGCCTCATTTCTGATACTGGTTCTCCTTCTTCTGGCCCTGCACAGATATGAATCTCTAGGTGAATACTCCTATGATGGAAGGCCAGATCTGACCCTGACCTGCAGCCCTAGAGGGAAAGGGCCAGGCCTTGGCCTGCCTGCTTCTCCCAGTTGATATGACTGAAAACAGAAGCTAAGGGACACAGGACAGAAGACAGGAGAAGGTGGAGATGAGGGAGAGCCCCCATGTCAGACAGTCCTGGGCCAACTCCTGTCAGGGTGGGGAGACTTGGGAGAGCTGGGCAAGAGGCTGTGTAGGTCCAGCTGCCGAGCATTGCTCAGCATTTCAGGGGCATGATGCTGGCCCTCTCACTCTCTCTCGGCATCTGTCAGACACCCTCTTCCCCTTCTTCCTTGCTGCCAGAGTGAAAACCTCCTCCCTATTATTTCCTTCCCCCAGGGTTTCCCAGGAAGACACTAGCAGGTACCAAGCAGGAAGCCAGGAGCAGGAATGAGACCTCGCCTTTTCCTTTGTACGCCCTTTGCTATCCTCACCCAGGCAGGCTGCGAGCGCGCAGGCAGGGGAGGAGCGGCGGCAGCAATTCCCCGAGCCCCCGGCCGGCCCTCCCGCAGCTGGGCGACCGGGAAACGAGGGTGGCCGGCAGGGAAGATGTGCTGCTGCAATGACCATGTCAGCCGCCACAAACCAGGGAGTTATTGATTCCCCGTCGCAGGACCCCAGCGGGACAGGAGCGGATGCCCTTCCGCCGTCCCGAGCTGCTCGGCGCTGCCGTCTGACACGGAGCGACCCCAGCCCGCCCCGGCCCCCACCCTCCGTCCTCCTGGACCACACCGGCCGGAGAAGTTGGCTCTGGAAACGGTGCGTCCTCAGCCTTAGGCTCTGCTCGGGGAGGGGGCAGGGGAGGAGTGGAGGGTTAATGGGGAGAGGAGCTAATGGCAGAAATATGAGGGGCTGGGAGGACCCCCCTTCCCCGGAGACACAGCCATCGTCCCTGCTCCCCCTCTGCTGCTCCAATTGCTCTGCAAAAAGGTTAGAAAGAAACAAGAGTGGGAACCCACCGTGTCCTCCTCGGAGGGAGACAGGGGAGCGGTAGATAGAGATAGGCACAGAGTGGTGCTTGCTGCCGTGGAAGTGATGCTCATACTGAGCCTGAGAAACAGACGAGGAAGAGGAGGCAGAAGAAGCCACGCTAGAGGAACTCCACACAGAGCTGACGATACATCCCCAAAAGAGGGAGCACATCCACAGGGTCCAGGCGGGGCGGCGTCCCGGGCAAATGCTGGGGTCTATTCTCAGGTGCATGGTCAAGGCACAAGACACCTACAGACGGGCAGTCTGAATTCCAGCCAGGGAGAGAGAATAACGTTCATGATGCCAGGGGACCCATCCTAGCAGAGTCGTTCCGAGGCTCTAGGGGTGTGCGTGTGTGCTCAAGAGGAAAAGAGACAGTGTGTGTGCGAGAGAGCGAGTGCTAGCAGGGAAGGGGAGGGATGGGGGAAGGTTAGTAACCACACAGAGACGAATAAGACGCGCCGTTTCCCAGTGCTGGATCTACTGTGGCACGAACCCCGCGGCCGTACCGAGCCTCCAGGAGTGCGCAGGAAAGCCGCACATGTCCGCGCGAGGGTCCTGTTCAGGTTCCTCCAGGATCACGGGGTCCTTGAGGACTTTTCCCTGCCTGCGATCCCTGTCTCTCACTTTGCTGAGAGGGACTATTAAAAACGAAAAAGAAGAAATAAGCCAGAGACCCCAGGTAAATTTTTGATTTTTTTTTTTTTTATCCCAATTCCGGGGGGTTTCTCTTGCTTCTCCACTAGCAAGTGTTGCAATGCAGAACTGCTAGGACACGCACACGCGCACACACACACACACAGCGATCTAGATTGTTATCCTCCTTCCACCGAATCCAGGCGACCGAGGGCTCAAGCCGATTAACCCTGCGTAGCCGTCGAGCGCATGGCCAGGTCTTCCCGGGCGGGCGGGCGCGTTGGAGCAGCCGGGGCGGGCGGCGCGGTCCGGGCGCGGAGCGAGCGGAGCC
>VWPU01019117.1:0-25793 GCA_013398955.1 Callaeas wilsoni
CCCCTCTCTTCTCTTTCTCCTTGGCTGATAGCTGTAATCCTCAGGATAAAGGAACATGAGTGTATACAGCTCTTGATCCAAGGTGAGCGCTACCACCTTGCTTGTTCCAAAGGCAAGAGCTGCAGAGGGCTCTGGGAGCTAAATATCAGAGGTTGCAGATGCGTGCCTCTGTCATACAGTGGGAGTTCATGTGTTAGGTGCTTATGGTCTGCTTACAGCAAATGAGAAGAAATAATTATCTCTCAGTGGGTCTAAAAGGACAGATATGTTGATCAGGGAGCTGCCTGAAATCATCCAGTCTACAGATGATGTTCAATATATACTAAGTCTGCCTGAAGTTTTTGTCCGAGTAACAAGCAATAGGACAACAGGAAATGAACTTAAGTTGTGTGAGGGGAGATTTAGATTGGCTATTAGGGAAAATTTCTTCATGGAAAGGGTTGTTAAGCATTGGAAGAGGCTGCCCAAGGAAGTGGTGGCATCCCGGTCCATGGAGGTAGATAAAAGATATGTGGATGAGGAACTTAGGGACACGATTTAGAGTGGACTTAGCAGTGCTGGGTTAACGATTGGACTTGATGGGCTTAGAGGTCTTTTCTAACCTAAACAATTCCATGATTCTTTTCTATGGTTCTATTCCATGATTCTAAGTTCTGTTCGACTCTGATGTGTGTGTACCTTACTGAGTAGAAAACATGCAATCCTTTCTTCAGTTTCAGCTGGGCATCTCTGCTGAAGGTAGATTTCTGCAGCTTGAAAAGCAGGAAGCAGACATCTGTCTTGTAAAGTAGAATCTAGGCTGGTGATTAAGGCTTACATTTAGGAAATGTACTGATTTCCTAATAAGAATTTTATTATGAATTGAATCCCTTTTTCCCTTCTCCAGAGGGAGCCAGAACAGAAGCAGAAATACCAGATCCATTGGGCCCAGAGGAATTATGTGGAAGGGATGACAGTTATGAAGACCAGTTTTTCGCCCTTTATGAGTATTATGTAGATTTAGACCTATATATTTGATTACTAATGGAAGTAGTGTTGAGAACTCCCCCATCACATATGTGTCATCCAATGAGGGAATAATAGCCAGTCTTTTGCAATTCTTGTGACCCAGTGACTCATCTACATTTCTGCACAGTGGCGTACATTTGACAAGTATGGTATCTAGGATTTTAACAAGATAGTTGTGTTTAAAATTAGACTTTTGGTCACCAAAGACCAATCCTCCCTGCTTCACCACATATCTGTACTTCTGCTTGGACTACACAGAGCTCGGAGTAAAAATTCCATGCTGCCTGTATTGTGAACCTCTCCATACAATGACTTGGAACTTTTCACTCCAAAACTCTGTTCCAGGTGACCTAAAACAAAAAAAATCCAAAGGGCAATATGCTTACATTTA
Organism: Callaeas wilsoni; assembly: GCA_013398955.1. Lineage (NCBI taxonomy): Eukaryota > Metazoa > Chordata > Aves > Passeriformes > Callaeidae > Callaeas > Callaeas wilsoni. The sequence continues at coordinate 1,400 of VWPU01019117.1, forward strand.
GTCTAACTTATAAAAGAAATTATAAAAGCTGTCTATACATGGCAGTGCAAAGTACCTTCACTGAAGTAAAAATCAGAGTGAAAACTGATGTTTTTCTGATTATGAGTCCTTTCTTACGAGAAACTCTTAAAAGGAAGTAAATTTAAATCACTATGAATAGTCATTGAAAACACTAGATTTTAGAAATTCACTCTTGTTACGTTTAGTTAATACTATTTTATTATCTTTCATTGAGAGAGAAAATAAACACTGTGATGTGAGGTAGGAGGTCCTGCAGGATATTGTCCTATTGTGCTTTCCTATAGACAGGGTACTTTGATATGGATCTTTGATTTTCTTGTTTCCAAATCTGATTTCTGATTAGTTACATGAAACAGGAGTGTTTTTGTGTGTCTGAGCTGTTCTGGTTTCTTTTTGTTCAGAGGCTTGTAGGGTGTTTTTAAATTTACTCTCTGAAGTCTTCAGTAACTATAAAAAGAATTGGATTTCTTTCCCATTTACTTCATGGTGAAAAAAAGAGCTGCAACCAGGTAAAATCTGCTTACCAATGCAAATGGAAAATAAATTTAACTATTGAGGAGTGGTTTAAGATGATGATTTGTAGGCTGGGTATAAACTGAATTATTTTGTCTTATTTTCTAATGAAGAATTCTGAGATGTAGTCATTATTTGAAGTGTAGGCAACAGTTTCACTGCTGTCAAGCCATCATTTGCAGCCAAAGCATTCATCCCCTATTCTAGAGGGCATGTGGGCCATGAGTCATAGTCTGCTATAGACATGCTCGAACTCTGAAGAGGTGTTGGGAATAAGATTATCCTCAGCTATCCTACTGACTTACTTTGTTGACTAATTGTGCTCACTGCTCCAAACACACTGTGAGATCATACCTAAATTGAGACCTGACCTAATTGAAGATGCTGGCTGACGCATGTGCTGGGGCCTTTCACAGATCTTTCCTAAATTTTTTAAGCTTATGTTCTCATCTTCTTAAAAGTAAATTAGAAGCTTACTATATGACAGAAGAAACAATAAGAAACAAGAAAATGAGTAAAAATTTTTTTTTCACAGTACAGACACGGATGCTTATGAGTCCAAGTCCCTGCAAAAAGCCTCCACTTGATATAACTGTGGTAGGTTTGAGACTAAAAGAGTTTATACAGTTCACTTCCAGGGGAAATGTGAAAGAAGAAAAGTTTTCATGCAGAAAAAGAAAAGGCTCAGATTTCAGAGAGAGTACTTCAGTTGCTGTTTTGTGCTTGGTAGCATACAGAAATAACCAAGCAAATGAGAGCTTACTTTAAAGAGCAGATGAAAGATGGCCAGAACTGAATATGTGAAGATGATAAACTAGAAAAGCGAAGAAAGCCTGATTGAGCAGTACACTTACACTTATACTTCTAAGTACACATGTAGATGTGGAGTTGGACACTTGAATTACCATTACACTATGTACAACGTTAATAGCCATTTTCTACCTCACTGTACATCAACAGACAAAAGACTGTCTTATAATTCATTAGAGTGTTTTTGATGTATTATGTGTATCTGTGTTGGCTTTACTGAACTGCTCAGATTAATCAAGGAGAAGACTATAAGCAAGATATCAGATTAGGAGTCTCCTTGTAGGAACAGTATCAGACTTTGTAATTTAGCAATTTGTAACAACAGTGGCAAGCCCATTGCATAGTGATATATTGCAGGCATTGTTATTAGTAGTATTTTCCTTTCACTAACTCAGATATAATGAAATACTAAACTTCATCCTACTGATAATATCAATTGTTTAAAATTTCCCATAAAAGAAAAGAATATCAGGATTGAATTTGGCCAGTGCAATTAAAAAAAATCCCTCATTGATTTAAAAAGAAAATGTAAAGGCTAAGCAAGAGCAAAAAGTGTACTTTTTATAAAAAAATCCTGATAATACAGATAAAATATTATGTGAATGAATTGCATTTAACATGATATTGAAGCAGGTTACTGTGGTAGTTGAAAAATGCTTGCCCAGATGAATGTTGGGGAAAATAATAGTTGGAGAAATCAAGGCTTAGTTTAATGAAACTGAAAGTAGAGCAAAATTGGAGCACTACTCCTATGCATTAAAAGTAATACTGTAAGCATGCTAAGATTCACATATAGACATTTAGAGTGAAGATAAATTGTCTTTTTCATAGAACTAATGGCATTTATCTTTTCTTATAGAGCTTCATTTGTTAATTCAATGATGAGTGACTTGGATGACAGTTTGTTTATACTGTTTAATGTGCTCTAGGGCCTGGATGTCTTGTTCATGTATACATCTAATTGGAGATTTTAACAAAAGTTCTTCTGACACAAGAGACAATAGCAAAATGAAAAAGAAGCACGCATTAACTAATAAGCAAGAGTTAACTAGAAGCCTTCAGAGATAAAAATCAAGTGTAGAGGAACCTACAAGCTCAAGTCAGGCAACGAGGAAGGATGCTGGCCCTTGGGCAATGTGTATGCTAATGAAACCAGAGGGATCAGTCTCATTCTCTGCTTCTGATGACAAGTAGGACCACACAGTTTATATCCATACAGCCAAATTCTTTCTTCCTCTAGAACAGGATGGTTGGTCCTTTGTGCCTCCTTTGAATGGTTTCTGACTTTCACAAACCCTATGCTACCCCAGGTGTTGCCGTGAGAGTACTGAGGGGACAGACCAAAAATATGGCAAGGGATGGTGCTGTTAGTGTGAATAAACTCTATGTGTATTTGAGAACTTGGGCCTTGGTTCCTTTGGCAGATCAGTAAAAATATAAATTTAATGTCCACAAAGTCCAAATATCCACACAGACCATATGCAAGGAAAGGAGATAACTGCTGAGTAAAGCACATCCAACCAAGGAAGCAGAGAGAGATATAATCCAGCAATAGCAATATTTGGGGATTTCTTCTGTATGCAGGAGAAAAAGAGGTCTTATTAGCCCTAAGCCATAGAGGAAATAAGGCTATAAGTATAAATTAGCTTATAAAATAATGAATTCAAATAAATAACAGTGGCATAAAAAAAGAAAGAAAACCCCAGTGTGTGAGTATGTATTCACAGTGTAAAGTTCATCCAGATTTCCAACTTGGACACCATTCTAGTTGCTGCACACTGCAAAAGTATTCCCTTAATTGATGTTTTCTCCTAAGATGTGATTTAATAACCAAATAACAAGTCTGCAGTGAATGTTTCAGGTTAAGGGACATTATCCGAAATCTGTACTGAACGATTCACGTAAGGATAGATAGTATTACACTGAGTCTTTCTCCTTGCAAGACAGAAGGTTTTGCTTTGTCTCAGCCTAGAGACACAAGTCCAAGTGGATTAAAGAATCCCAGTGTTCTTTCACAGAAAGTATGGGCTCCAAGAAAACAGAATATTATTAAATTGACATTATTCCTTTTTTGAGAATTACAGATGCACAGGACTATTCAGGAGCAAAATATTGTTCCATTTTTCACAAACAAAATCTACTTTACATTTGCTAAGGTTAGATGAGTAATGTTTTCAACCTAATTAACCAATTAGCCCATATAATAAGTTACCTCTCTCTGAGACTAACAAGAAAAATAGTAGGCTGTTGCCTATTGCAATTATAGAAAAGAGCACTAAATGTGATTTTTAGACATCAATGAGTTATTGTAGTCACTCAAAATTATGCATAAAAAACTGTGTAGGAAAGTGAAAAATACCAGCTGTAAACGGAATTATTTCTAAAACTTAATTTTTTATCCACCATGAAAAAAACACTACCTCTTTTAAGTTTTTTTACTCAGCTTTGCATGTGCTCAGAGTAATACATGGATAATTCCACTATTATTTATGAAGTTTGTATTCTCTGGTATTGATTGCAAGACATTCTTTTCTTTTTTTATCTCTTTTTCCTGGCAAAATTTCTGCCAAGTGATTGCTGTGACAGAACCAAGGCAAAAAGAGCAAAAGAGAAAGTTCATCTGAAGGTCAGCTGGCAACACATATTGTTCTCATTCTGTGATGCTTTATTACAGATCTCCTAGTCTGACATCATTTGACCACCATTAGCCCCAGATCTGTGCCCTGCCAAATCATTTGACAAGACAAATACGAGCCAATCCATGCATGGTTACACATTCCCAGGTTCAGTGTGCACCACAGGAGGAGCAGGATACCTCTGTAGGCCTCAATCCTGCTGTCATGCAGAGCAGACTGCGTGTATCCACCCAGTCCTTTTCTGGTCTAAGGACTGTGGAACACCAGCTGGTTTGTTCAGTGTGTTTCGGGCAACTTTTTCAAGGCAGAAGTGATATATAGGGTTAGAAAATCTGTTTCCCAAACCAGCCATCACACATGAACTAAACACATTAAATATTTGACATTAGACAAAGGTGGGCTGCCTTCTGTAGTTCAGCTCAGAGGGCAATATGTCCTTTGAATCTCACACCTGAATAAGTACAGTATCAGCAGCCTGGATCCACATCTGCTGTGATTACAGCGCTGTGGTACATCTGCACTCAGACTCATGGCACAACTCACTCTTGCTCCTCATGGACCACAGGACATGGCAGATGGCAGAGGTGGAAGTGAACCACAGTCTGAGCTGTTCACACTACTGGGAAGTCATGTGTTGCTGCCAGTGAACATTAATGTGCTTCAGAAAATATTTGGGTTCATGAGTGCCATGCTTTAGGAATGGTGTTCCTTAATTCAGTGCTTCCATTAAAATGAAAACCTACGAGCTGCTGCATCAGGAGCTCACAACTGGTGTATCTGGAGCAGTCCATACTCATTGTCCATGGCAGTTATGGCATACAGTGGCATTGCCATTCAGCAACCAATATTAAATATACAATTCAACATTGCAGACTGTTCTCACTCAAAAATCAAATCCCCTTGAGGGGATCAAAAATCAAATCTCCTGTCCCTCTGCATTATCCACCAAGTACACCCAGGTCCTTGAGCGGACACAGATCCATGGATGAGTTTGCCTTTGCTTGAGGCAAGACTAATCAAAACTTCCCTGAAACATTCCTCATATACACCATGGGGACTTTATCTCCTTCTACAGTGTGTGGAGGTTTTGATTGGGCAGGATCAGCTTGATGGGTAGAGCCTCTAGTGTTAACTAACGAAGTGACCTTTGCTAAATGTAGATCCGAAGTTTGAAGGTCCCACCACCCACTGCTTTCAATGTTGTTTTGTCCATTGCACTGCCCAATTTTTCCAGAAGCTGGTGCATGAGAGGCAATATGATAAACTTTCTCAGTCCCATGCTTTCTGGCCCAGGTATCTGTGAGGCTGTTTTTGAAATGAGTCCCATTGTCCAACTTAGTTCTTTCAGAGGTGCCATGTTGTCACAGGACTTGCTTTTCAAGGCCCAAGATGGTGTTCTGGGCCATGGCTTGAGGTACAGGCTGCATCTCCAGCCATCCAATGGTTGCTTCCACCACTATAAGCCCATAGTGCTTGTCTTGGCAGGTTTGTGAGAGTGTGATGAAGTCAACATGCCAGGCCTCCCCATAGTTATATTTCAACCACTGCCCCCCATACCACAGGGGCTTTACCTCCTTGCCCTGCATCATTGCAGCGCAGGTTTTACAATCATGGATGACCTGGGGTATAGTGTCCATGGTTAAGTACATCCCTTAATCATGAGCCCATTTATATGCTACATTTCTTCTCTCATGACCTGAGGTGTCATGGGCCCATTGAGCCAGAAATAATTAACCCTTATGTTGCCAGTCCAGATTAACCTAAGACACTTTGATCTTGGCAGCTCGAGCCACCTGTCTGTTGTTGTGATGCTCTTCAGCAGCCCAACTCTGCATGTGCATCTACAGGACATACTTTCATAGTCAACTTCTCTACCCAGGCAGCCATGTCTTGGCACAATTCAGCAGCCCAGATGGATTTTCCTCTGCACTGCCAACTGGTCTTTTTCGATTGGTCTAGCCACACCCATGGAGCATTTACTTCCTTGCAGGAGTCAGTGTACAGGTAGAGCAGCAGCCAGTTCTCTTGTTCAGTGACATCAAAAGCCAGCTGGACATTTTTCACCTCTGCACCCTGACTTGATCCACCTTGTCCTTCAATAACTCCTGTGACTTGCTGCATAGGACTCCATATGGCAGCTTTCCATTTTCAATGTATCACTATAATATGGCAGGAGCCGTCAGTGAAAAGTCTGTATCACTTTTCATTTTCTGGTAGCCATTTATATGGTGGGGCCTTCTCTTCTTCTGATGATAATCCAAAATTTTTGCCTTCAAGCCAGTTGGTGATGACTTCTTGAGCAATTAGGTTTTCCTATTTGAGATCGCTGTGTGATCAGAGAGATCCAGTTGCTCCATGTGGCATCAGTGGCGTGACATGCAGAGGTGATTTTCCCTTTGAGCATCCAGCCCAGCACTGGCAGTCAGGGTGCCAGAAGGAGCTGTTCTTCAGTGCCAGTCACCTCTGAGACTCACTCATTTCCAGTGCAGCCTAGATCAGTCCGTGGCAAATAGTGCTGTTGTGTTTCCATCCCCTGGAGACCCCTCCATGTAAACGCGTACTATAGTCTGCACTCTGCTGCCAAAGAAACAGAGAAAAATGCATTAGCAACGTCAATAGTGGCACCATTTTTCTGCCTTGGACTCCAGTTCCTACTGAAGCTCCAGCATGTCCGGCACAGCAACACTTAGAGGTGGTGTGACTTCATTCAGGCTGCCATAGTCTACTATCAGTCTCCACTCTCCCTTGGACTTATACACTGGCCTTATAGCACTCCTAAAGAGTGAGCGAGTCTTGCTGACCACTCCCTGGCTCTCTCGTCCACAGATCATGTCATGAATGGAGGTGATGGAGTCCCAGTTGGTGCAGCATTGTCGATGGTGCTCTGTTGTGGTAGTGATCAGTATCTGTTGTTCTTCAAACCTCAGCAGTCCCACAGCAAAGGCTCCTCTGTGAGACTCGGCAAGGTGTTCAGCCGTCTAATTTCCTCTGTCTTCACAGCAGCTATCCCAAAAGCCCAATAATGCCCTTTCGGGTCCCTGAAATACCCTCTCCCAAGCTAATTTACTCTAGGAGAGTTATAATGAGTTTTTTCGCCATTAATTCCTAGTCAGGCTTACTTCAGTTTCCAGTGCAGTCAGCTGTTGGGAGCCCCCTGGCACCCCAGAAATAGGATGGATTCTGTCCCCACATGTCTTAATGGCATGATTTTTGCTTTTGTTAAAACGTTTTAGTAAGCTAATGTCACTGTGGCTAAGTTGGTGCTCGTTACAGTTCTATGACTCCACACTAATGAATGATAAGGCCCTCTAAAAGCTTTGAGAAGTGTCAGATGCTGCCTAAAAATAACTGGTATCAATCAGGTAATTAGTGGCTTGTCCCATCACACTTACGTTTTTCCACAGGTCTTCTGTGATATTAAGCTGAACAATTCCTCTGTCAAAGATGTCTGAAGAGCAGATACTGCATCTGACAGCTGATGATCTGTTTTCAGAATTTGTTCCTTTTAATTTACATTCCAAGGTGGGATTAAGGTGAGAATCTGGAGTGTGAAAATATTTTTCCTTAGATAAGCAGTTATTTATGTTTCCGATCAAATCTAGAGATAAAAATAAAAAACCTGTTTTCATGGACCAAAATTACCTGACTTAGGCATCTTCAGATACCACATTGATGCCTTTTTTAAAAATCAAGTTAATAATAAGGAATGTTAGTATTTCAGCTCTTCTCAAGTATGCAGATAATGCACCATGAGTCTGAGGTTTCTAATCAGTACAAAAGCTGTTGTTTATTTCAGAGCTTGTTACTTCAGTTTTAGTCTTGTGATCCAGAATGAAGAGCAAACACACACTTGTACAGAAAATCCTAAGTCCATTTGTTTATAGTTCCTTTAGACAGGTAACTAAACTAATTAAGCTTTGAGGCTTTAAGTATTTCTTCTGAACTCAGGAGTTTAAACTATGACAAGAGTTGTGCAAGACTCATTTTTAACAAGTGGATATTTTAAAAATGGATACTGAAGTAAATGGAGGTGTCCATCAATTTTCTTCACCTTGGTCTTCTATGTAATTTTTAGGGAAATACTTCTCAGACGGCAGAGGACTGTTCATCCTGGCCTAAGATTTTCTCTTTTCTTTGGTTATTGAAAGAATGTAAGCAATTAACTCAGACTGTTTTTAACCCTCAGCTGAAAGCAGATGAATTCCATCCATTGCACCTGAAGATTCTGACAGCTCAGACACACACTTTGGGTTTGAAAAGGGCAAACTGTGCTTGCTTTGTCAGGCATGATCCTTAACATTTACAGGCCTGGTAGGTGTGTATTTGCTGACAAGCAAGCAGCATTGTACTCTGCACTGTTTTCTGTAACACTACTTTTTTTGTATTTTAAACACATCAGAGGTAATGAAAATAGTTGAATAGAGAGATAAATCGATAGCAATTACATTATAAATAACACTCCATAGAAAAGATCGTCAACACAGTTCAGAAAACAAATCTCACAGGGACAACTCATAACATCTGGTCAAGTGGCTTTAATAATTTTTTCTGTGTTGTTCATGCTGAGACTTTTTCTAAGTCCACGTGCAAGGAGGTTAGGCTGCTAGCTGTGCTGTTTAAAAATTTCATCATTAGCATTTCTGAAGAGTTCATTTTGACTCACTGGAATGGATATGATGATTTATCAGCAATGCAGAATGGAGTCTCTGAAAATTCAAATCTCTTTCCATTTACTTTTGGCATAGGAAAAGCACTATCCATTTATACAGCTGAATTTCTCATGGGAGTGCTGCAACTTGAGCCTGGTGGAGATGTGCCCTCCATTGTCCACACATGATTTCCTAGGGCAATGTAGAGCAATTGCTTCTGACTAGCAAAAACTGCTATAGATAAATTGCACCTGACTTCAATAATGTTTACAAAAAGGGCAGAAATGTAGGTGCAGAGGAAATAGTGGGCGCAGTCTCTTTTTTCTGTAAGGGTGGAGAGAAAAAAAATCAGGATTTAAGAAAATCTTCCCTAAGGAAGATTCTACCATTTCTCAACCACATCCCCTTCTCTGCTCTTTCTCTCTTTATATTACTCCTCATCCTTTCCTCACTCACTTTGTCTTCACCCATACATGGCTGCCTCTCTGTGCCATTTCTTGGTGACTGCATGCAAAGCTGTGATTTTTTACCTAGTCCCAAGTTCTAAAAGCACATTTTGTATCTTTCAAGCCTTTTAGGTTACTGAATGTATATTTTATGACTGCTGTTGAGAGTCTGCATGTCCCAGGGTAACATCCAAAGGCTTCTAATCAAACATTCATGCCATCAAATGTTCTTTTTGATATAGGACTTTGAGACAGCAATTTTATGTTCTGAAAATAAAATTGGTAAGACCCTTTAAGAAATTTAAGGTTTTTAACTTTTTCAGGAGAAAAATACTCATAAATATTGAGAATAAACAAATGTGAGTTTCTTGCAATTCAGTGGATGGCAGCACTGTACAAACAGTGTAGATGTGATTCTCAGACTATTTGTACTCTTTTAGGTACATATTCAGGCTAACCTTTCAATTTTTTCTTGGAACTACATTATCTAACCTCTATCAGGCTTGATTTGAAAACAAGAATTCAATTTTTACAACCTGAATATTTTTCACATTTTTTCCCCAGATTCCTCACAATGCCAAATAAAATGCAGCACTTGCTTAGCGAAAAGCAGAATATCTTGTTCCTTACTCTCAGTTCAATATGTTTTCAAAACACAGATTGAATTATTTTAGGCTCCCAGTGTGTGTCCTACTTGTTTTATTGATTTAAATCACTTCATTGTATTCCTGGGAAACAGAGAAAGCAAGATTATTGTCTAGAAATAAAAAGAGGTTGATGACTTATTATTAGCAATTAGAATTGTTTCAAATTTGTACTGTTACACCAATAATTACAGGTGGACAGACAATATTAATATGTAAGACTTCAGATTACTCCAGCCATAGGAGATGCCAGGATTATTGTCAGACTAAATAAAGCAGAGTAACAAAACAGCACGTGATACATGGAATGAGCATGAGCTTTACTTGAGGGATCCATTATTGTGTCTAAGTTTGGTTTTATGTATCTACCTTAGAGATCTAGGCTACTACAATAGCAACCTTCAGAATTATGCAAAAGCTATACATTTTCCCATTACATGTTTCTAACTGCATTATACCTTTTCTAGACATCAGTGTTGGTATTTAAATTAGCTTGGTCAAAAATCCAGTATGGTGGGGTTTTTTTCCCCTTTTGCACACCTGCTTCAGAAGAGAGGAAAGCACCTGAAAAGCTCTACTTACATTAAATCTCACTGTTGCTATTTCAGGACAAAAGCCTAAAAATACAAATAGATAGATCCTTAAGATCTTATTGTGCCATAAGAACCACTAAATTTAGAGTTTTAAACCCATTCTATTTCTATGTTATGCAATGATTGCTCAGCATGTGACCATTTGGTGGAGTCCACAATAGTTCTACCATAACCCAGGTAACCAAACCTGTGATTGCTCTGTCTTGCACACCCTTTTGTCTGGCAGAACGCTTTCACACACGCTGTGGAGAGTTTGGTACATAGTTACATTGGAAGTCTCTGGGTCCAGCTTACGGCATTTCACTTTAAATATTGGAAAAACTCCTTTGGCTATTTTAAACTTCTCCAGGTTAAATTTAGTCATTTTCATATGCATTTTGATGAGTTAGCCTTCATGATGAAATCTAAGGAAGTATTTCTGTGCCCGAAGCTATACATATGCCAAGGCATCTAGGTGATTCAGTTTTGTAACTAAGCATTTTCCTTCTTAATATATACATTAGCATGAATTCAAGAATGAATTAAAAAGTAAACCTTAAAAGTCTCTGGAAATCTGGGATTTTAAAAATCAAGTCTGGAAGTCATTTTTGCAAGTCATAAAGTAGCTATTACGTGTACCACTAAAGAACAGGATTTGTTCATTAGATATATACAATTAATCATCTACACAGTCATCAATGGAAAGAGATTAGGCACTTCTAACATTAAAATTGTCATTTCATCAGGTGATTGTGTAGGAAAGATGGTGTGAGTTAGCTTTTACAGATTCCTATCTCGTGGTCTTTAGCTACAGTGGGGCCCTAAGTAAGTAGTTCAGTGTTAGACAAGCACTAATATCAGCTGAAATTTCAGTCTAGCACAAGGATTTCTTAGAATTGCTACACTGAAAGTACCAGGGATGCTCTCTGGCACTGAGTTCAGCTGCTGTAATGTGGCTGGTATTTTTACTATTGAATATACTTTTATTCTAAAATGCTACAAAGTGATAAAAACCTAATGATTAACCCCTAGACACATGAAAGGACTTTATGGAGAGCTCTGGCTGGCACTAACCTGATAAATGCTGTTCCTGGGGGAAATAAATTATAGATTCCCTTCTGTAACAGAATTATTGAAAAAGGTAAGAGATCTACTGGTGATATGAACACCATTTGATAACAGGTAACTGGTAAAGGAAAAGGGTAAAAATGGGAAAAAAAAGTAGAAATAAGAACAGCAGACAAGAGAAGGGGAGGCAATGGTACAGTAAAACAAGGGATGGTGCCAAGGACATCATCTATTGTACTCCCACTTGCAAGTCTGTTGCACTCTGCTGCTCAAAATCACTTTGTTTTTTCTTCCTAGAGTAACTTTCAAGACAGTCTTTATACAATCATATTTTATTGAGTCAGCTGCATCAAATGTATTTTAGAAAGTAGCATGAGTTCCTGCTCTACTTCAATTATTTAAGCCACAATATATTATTTAGAGTTCTGTGTGTTCATTTGTTTTAGTACAATCAATATAAGTGTATCAAAGAAATGTCATTCTGATTTGAATGCTTTCGAATAAATAGTATTACATGTTACTCTCAAAAAGAATGTTTAGAGCTTGTAACACTTTGTGTATTTCCAGAATCTATAAATGGCTCTTTCCTGTTTTATATGATAGTTTAATTTCACAGCTCTCAGGCAAATGTATCCTGCTCAATATAGCTGTATCATCTAACCTCTGGGCAGTGTAAATTTAACCTAAGTGTTGTTTATCTATCTTTTTAAAGCAGTGACATGCATCCTCCTGAATACAACCCTGAGGTTTCTGTCCTTTTTCTGGGCTTTACATGCTCTCTGAGCAGCTACCTGAGCCTAGACACCCAAATGAGAAGGGGCATTGACATGGAGAAGGTCTTTGCACACTCAGGGGGAAACTTTCTCTTCCTCTCAGTCTGATGGGGATTCTTTTCCTATCTTTGATGCCTGTTTTTATTTCATGTGCCAGAAGTGGAGATATGGAGATAATGGAGATAAAGTGGACCAAAAGCAATGATAAGGATTTCCAGGCTTAAAGCATTTAGGGAAATTTCTGTTCCAGTGTGGCTGTGGAAAATGAGGGACCTTTGGTGAGTAGAGAGGAAAAGGGACTTTCTGGGCTAGTCAAACACAGCAAAAGATACTGAAACTAGGAGCAAAAATGTCATGCTGGGAGGAGAGAGAGCAAAATCTCATCTGATAACTGATGGGATATAGGGATACTTGTGGTCACCTTGACAATAAAGGAACATTAACTTGGAGCAGCACTGAACACTGCCCACCGTCCTTTCTTATGAGGGAGGAGCTAGACCTAAGGCAAACTCTTCTACTCTTACATTCTCTTACAGGCATTTTTAGTCCTGGGCTGAATAGCAATAATACATTTTAGAGGTGGCTATCCTGGCAATTTCCATTCTATAATGTCCACTGAAAGATTTTGTTGTCATTCGGAGAAAGCAGTTATAATTTGTAATATTCCTGGAGCAGGGTAGTATTTTTTTCCTAGTTTTACTGAAACAAATCAGTTGGACTTCTAAGGCAGACAACAGCGGAAGGGTAAGTCAACTTCCTTCAGTTCTCCAGTTTTCCTGGAGGAGGGACAAACTGTTAAGTACTCTGATGAAGCAGGAAGAATGCAAGCCCTGGAGTCCAGCGCCAAGTGCATGTTCATGTATGTCACGCCTTCCACCTGCCTTTGCAACAAGGACCCAGGATGCAGCAGGTACTGCAGTGTCTCCTTGGTGTAATGTACTCTGTAAGCCATCTAGCCTGCAGGTGAGTTGGAAGAGTATTTGGTAAAAGTCTGTAGAAAGTATTTCTGAGAAGTATTTAGAAGACCTGTCATCTTTTTCATACTGGAATGGCTTTATTGGGAATTTCCCAACTAGAGCCGCTATTTTTCACATGGACAGTTCATTAAGTGTGCAAGTGTTTGGGGATTTTACCTTGAAATTATAATTAAGTATACTGAAGGGAAACTAAAAGGTCAAACTCTGTTTTCATCTCTTACTTATCATTTCCTGTCACTTGGATCTTATTGATTATACTGAACCAAATAATTAGGGAAAGAAGCATATTTTCTGTGAGTGAATTGGAGGACTTAGGTGTTCTTTTGCATCTCTGTTTTCTAGGCTTGCTTTGTTTCCTTAGTCTTACTCATGTGACTTTAGTCAGTTTGAATTGCAATGTCTCTTCAATTTCAATATTTTACAAAGCCAAATAATTTTAATGGTTATAGATATTTGTGAATAACAGTGATGCCTGGTATTTTACACTGAAAAATTTCTTTCAAGATTCAGCAGATGCATATTTATTGTGAGAAAATTGAGGGCTAGATGAAGCAGGAAAGCTAAAGCCCTGATAGAATAAAACTTGGCCAGGAAAAACAAAGGCAGCAAGAGAAGCTTCTAGAGGAACACTGGTGATAAAAAGGAGAATAGAGAAAATGTGTATGCTCTCTGTAAAGAAATGGGAAGCCTGATTACCTGGGATATGAAGAAGGCTGACGTAATCAATGATTTTTTCCCTCAGTTTTCACCAACAAGTTATCCAACCTCACCATCCAAGTTGCAGAAGGCAAAAATGGGAACTGAGATGATGAAGAACCACACATTGTAGATCAAATTTGAGAACCTAACTAACCTGAAGTTTCACAAGTCCATGGGACCTGCTGACATGCATCTGCAAGTTCTGAGGAATCTGACAGATAAGATTGCAAAGCCATTATTCATCATATTTGAGAAGCTGTAGCAGTCAGTTGAAGTTGCCACTGATTGGAAAAGGGGAAATGTAACTCCTATTTTTGAAAAAGGACAAAAGGAAGACCTGGACAATTACAAGCCCATCAATCTCATCTCTTACCATCTGCTCCATGGTAAGACTATGGAGCAGATCCTCCTGGAGATTTTACTAAGGTACATGGAAAATAAGGAGGTGATTGGTATTACAATTATAGAAGTAAGAGATGCCTCTGACTGAACCAAGGTGTAAACAAGATCATATGCTGAAGTCAACAATACAGATTTTATTTAGCAATAAATGTGAGGTAGAGAGATAGAAAGAAATAGAAAAGAGTGGGGAGAGGGAGGGGGAGAGAGAGAAAGAGAGAGATCAAGAAGAAGACAGTTCTCACCCATGGATCTAGTGTCATCCTGTTAGTGCTTCTTCACCCTGGGCTTCTCAGTGGTGGGCGTTGGAATCATTATTCCTTTATACAGTTCAAGTTCTGGGTATCCATGGAGGCATATTCCTAATTTATATGTAAAGTGAGAATGGATGTGCTTTCATTTGCATGTGAAGCAAGGATGGGCATGTCCTCCTTGTGTGTTTTGGGGGCCTTCAGGGGTCATTGGTGGTTGCAGATGCTGTCGGTCCCATAACTTCAGGTCATCTTCGTTTGACAAATAATATGTGTCTGAAGAGTTTCTTCCTTTTCCACAGTTTGCCACAGTGGCAAGTTTTGTCTGGATGCATTAACCAGGATGTGCTAACCAGCTCCCACCTCTGCCAGGCACGGAGTCAGTGCCTTCCTGTTGCAAATTCCTCCCTTCTATGCTTACCTCAAGCCCGTTGCGGTGGCTTATCTTATGACAAGTTCTGTCTGTGGCCTTGAGAGGGTTTGAGACAAACATCTGTGCTCTTTACCTCCTTACAGTTGGTGATGGTCAACATGGCTTCACTGAGAGAAAATCATACCCTGCAATCTGGTTGACTTCTGTGATGTGTTTACAGTCTTGGTGAATGAGGGAAGATCGACTGACATCATCCACTTGAACTTGTGCAAAGCATTTGGCACTGTCCCACTTGACATCCTTGTCTCTAAATTGGAGAGACATGGATTTGATGGATGGACCACTCAGTGAATAAGGCATTGGCTGGTTGGTCAAATGCAGAGTTCCAGCCAATGGCTTGATGTTCAAGTGGAGACCAGTGATGAGTGGTGTTTCTCAGGGGTCAATACTGGGACTAGCACTGTTTAACATCTGTTTTGGTGACATGGACAAGGGGATTCATCCTCAGAAGGTTTGCTGATGACACCAAACTGTGTGCTGCAGTTGACAGGCTGGAGGGAAGGGATGACATACAAAGGGACCTGGACAGGCTTGAGAAGTGGGACCATGTGAACCTCATGAAGTTCAACAAGGCCAAGTGCAAAGTCCTGCAACTGGATTGGGGCAATCCCAAGCAAAAATACAGGCTGGGTGGAGAAAACATCAACAACAGGTCTGAGAAGGACATGGGTGTGTTGATGGACAAAAATCTTGACATGAGCTGTCAACGTGTGATAGGAGCCCAGAAAGCCAAATGTATCCCAGGCTGCATCAAGAGCAGCGTGGCCAGCAGGGTGAGGGAGGGGATTCTCCTCTTCCACTCTGCTCTGGTGAGTCCCTGTCTGGGGTTCTGTGTACAACTCTGGAGTCCCCAGCACAGCAATGATATGGACCACTCAGCACAAGTCCAGAGGAGGACCACGAAGATGATCAGAAGGCTGGAACAGTTCTCCTATGAAGACAGGCTGAGAAAGATGAGATTGTTCAGCTTGGAGAAATTAAGGATCTGGGGAGACCTCAGAGCAGCTTTCCAGTAAAGGAAGCCAGCAAGAAATCTGGAGAGGTACTTTTTCCAAGGGCAAGTAGTGACACCACAAAGGATATTTAAACTGAAAGAAAGTTGATTAGATCATGTTAGATTAGGTATTAGTAAGAAATTCTTTACTGTGGGAGTGGTAAGATACTGGACCAGGTTGCCCAGAGAAGTTGTGGGTGCCTCGTTCCTGGATGTGTTCAAAGGCAGGTTGGATGTGACTTTGAGTAACCTGGTCTAATGGAAGTTGTCCATGGCAGAGGGGTTCATGGCACAGCAGTTGGAACTGGATGGATCTTTAAAGTCCTTTCCAACCCAAACCATTTTATGGCTCTATGATTTTATTGTAAGTACAGTTGAACAAGGAGAAACAATTCAAAGCAAGGTCAGCCTGTTTTGTTTCCAAAACCTTAATGCCATATTGCGGTTATAACTCTACTAAAATGTTTTTTTTCTAAATGAGAACATACATGTTTTTCTTAAAAGATAACAGGGAATTCTACAAATCTGGTGCTGCATGGTCTTAAAATAATCTATGATTTGGACTGGCACACAAAGGGAAATTCCATTCCCTCCCATCTCTATAAGCAGTGTGTGAGAGTTGTTTTGCTATTGGAATATGTATACAATCATGGGACATACAGGAATTCACCGTTTTGCTAGTTACTATGTTAAGTATTTTAACTGGGACAGGTTCACACCTTAGGCCAGTAGCTGTCATAGCAAGAAGTATTAATTTATTATTTATTTATTTAAGACAATGGAGTGGCTTTCATGTAAACATTCAGGCAAATCAGTCTGCCTGTTGTCATTGACCCACAAGGCTTTGCCTTGTGCTATCACTAGTGTTACAAATGTTGTCTTGATTAATCTTTTGATGTATTTAAAACCTTATTTTAAACATATAAAGCAAAGGAGAAATAGTATTCCCTTAGCTGAGGATGTTTTAAAAGGTGAAATATCAAGGACTGAGACTCATCAAGGCTAAGGTAATGGCAGCAAAAGGAAATTTCCTCATCCACCTTTTTTTTTTTTGCAATGGATCAATAGCTTTTCTTGGAGAAAAGATTTATCAGAGGAAAACTGACGGAATGCAAAATTATTAACTCAGAAAAACCTGTCCAAAAATCACACTTCATACATTTCTTGTTCGGTTGTGGGCCAATGGTAACTGAGTAACCATGTTTTATTAAAGATAAACTAATAAAAGTATTTTTTAGTAGATCCTGCTGTCCTCGCCATATGGCAACAAAATAACAAAGAACACTACTTATGGAAGCAAGAAAACAGGGACATATGCACCTGCTCTTAGTACTGCTGCAGAGGTAAAATATTACTACTTTTGCCAACCATGATGGCATTAAATAACAGTTTTGCTGTGAGAAATCAGCATTTGCTTTTTTATGGTTTAAATAAAAATGCAATGCTGCTCTGAAAGCCTGAGACACTGTATAGTTACCGAGTACAGAGATGGGGACATATTTCTTTTTTTCTTCTAAAACCAAAAAGCTTTTCTTTTAATTCTGTAGGTGGAGCATTCACTGGGGTATCTTACTACAAAGTTTTGAGCATTAAAAGAGCTGTGAGTTGAAGAGGTTCATATCATTAGAGCACTGGAATAATTTCTACCTTTGATGGTAAGTTTGAAAACAAAAACATGGAAAGGAGCTCTATGTTTTAACCTCTCCACAGTGCAAAGCAGCAAAGCTACTCTTAATTCCGCCCATTTCCGTTCTGGCTGGCATCTGACCCTGACACTGTTCAGCAGTGGTTCCCTGAGCGCAGCAGAAGCTGGCAGAGCTGCATGCTGTCCTAGACCCTCCTCCTTCACACGTCCACCTCAGCCATGGCTCTGGCCCAGGGCTGATCGGACTGGTGCAGCTCACTCTCTGCCTGAGTTTTGCCTCTGCAGGTGTATTCCACTGTGCTCCCTGCTCCAGAGGCATGGTGCAGATGTGTGGGAGCCATCTCGTACCTCTCAGAGCTTGTGCATCTGGCTCTGCAGCTCTGCACTTGCATCTTGCCACTTCGAGGTGTTTCACCACGTGCTGCAAGTTTGAGGTCTTGTGTATGTTGGACATGTGGTATTTCACCATGGTAAGAGTACATGGCTATGCAAACTCCCAAGCACTGAGTTCAAGCTGGAAATTTGTCGGTATATAAAAAATGTTACTATATCAAAAAGTATCAGTCATGTTTCATGACGCTAAGTTGCTCTTGAAACAAAGAAATCAGAAAATTCTGCTTTCAAGAAACTAAGTAAGGTCTGTAAATAAATTTCAAAGCAAAAAGTTTCACTGCGGATGCTGTTGCTGTAATAAAAAATACACATTTCAACTTGGGACTAAAAAGCCATGTGAGAATTGCTTTTCCAGCACATTCTGAATGAAAAAAACCAAACAAACCCAAATAATTATTTGTGGGCATTTCTGGCATAGGACTGAGGTGGGTATTGTTGGTAACACACCTAAGCACAAATACTGTGTGTAGAGGCCCAGAGAAGCTGACTTTAGTCAAGGGATGGGTTGTAGCAATGCATGCCCACCCCCTCAGGCTGCACTATGATCTGAGAAATGCTCCTTAGGCCTCTGCCTTGATTAACTGCATTGGGACTAAACCCATCTTGTATGTTACAATAAAGCTGATAAAAATCTAATACAAAAACCAGGTTTAAGATACTGCTCAAACTGACCATGATTTGTTGGTATTGTTTAGCATCTAGTCTTGAAAATGAGCAGTAGATTATTGCAATCTCTTTGAGCACAGTTTATGACAAATGATGGTTAGGGAGACTTGAAGTGTCAAAAATCAGACTCTTGTGTTTAGATTGGTTTTGTTAAATATATTAGAAAGTTTTTTCCATGGCAGGGCAGTGGGAGACATTACTTCCTAAATTACTTTTTTAATGAAATATTCTGATGATAGCTATTAATTTTGAACAATAAAGTTACTGGTATTCCTGCAAATATTAGATTAATTCTGCAAAGCTTATTCATAAGCAGAAATTCTTCTCATGTTTTGTTTGATAGATCCTGTACAAACAATTAAGGAGATAATGGTTTCTCTCGCCTTGAATGGCCATATATGAGTCTGAATTGTAAATGGAAAAACTGTAAATCCTAATACTTTTCAGTGTTTGCTATAAAATCACCTTGAGGATTAACTAATAAGAGAAACAAGCAATCAATAGTGTTCAACTGGAATTCACTAATCTATTCCAATAGCTGAACTAGCAGGAAACTGAATTGATTTTTGGAGAATGTTGTGTTTTAAAGCCCATTGGAAATTAAACTCCAAGCAGGATCTTTCCCTTTTCCCTGTCCCGTCCAGTGAGAAAGGGACAAAACAGCAAAGATTATGAGTTGAGATAACAATTTGCTAGAAAAACAGCAATGAAAAAACAAACAGTAACAGCAACAATGCTAATAACAACAGTGTATAAAAGAGGGTGGTTACATGCAAAAACTGCTTACAGAGATGGCCTTGGCATTACCGCAGCCAGCAAGATGTGGCTTCCTGGGACAAAGGAGATAATGGCCGATGTTACCACAGCCACTGCTTTCCCCCCAAGCCCAAGCCAACGAAAACCAACAATGGAGAAACCCTCCAAGATGGACTGTTAGTGTAATGCTACCCAGAAGAAAAGGAAGAAAATGGGCTTGGTTCAGGGTCATGTTCCACTTTTCTTGCACCCAAAGCCATGTCCTCAGTGATGAAAGGGTGGTGTAGAATAAACAACCTACACATTGCCACATGGCTCCAGGCTCCAGGCTCCTCATGGCAACTATGAGAAAATTAACTCCACCCTGGCCAAAACTAGGACAAGGAATAGAACTCCAGCATCAGGCAATTGGATAGACATTCCTTGTCAAAAACTCCTTAATCATACCATTGTAAAGGTTGTAGGCATGGCCAGCCTGTGAAAACATCCCACGTTTTGTGCAGTTTGGCTAAGAAGGCATAATATAAATGATTAGTTAAACAAAGCACAAAAATTTTAAAAGGCACGTAAAATCCAGGTGTCCGTACATGTGTTATTGAGTTTCAAAAATTCTTAAAAGACTCATATGAAAATATGCCAGTGTTTGATGACAGTCCCACACATGAAGTACAGCCTAAGCACCACACATTTGCCACAGCCTAGGACATTGACACTCTTGTCATTCACCTCTGTGTAAGCAAACCAGACTTCTTGTCCTCACTTTTCAACTTTTTGACTTCTCTTGAGTTTTCTGGTTGATATTTTGATTCTCTGAATCCTCAGCTCCTATTTCCTCTCAGAACTTCTAAGATTCTTCTGCTCGATCAACCACCTATGTGCCTGGAGTTGATTTATCTCAATTGCTGGTACCCTTCGTGCAGTAGAAGGAAGGTTCAGCACTTCACTTTTGAGCCAGTGACTCCCAAAGGAAGTCTAAAAGCTCAAATCAGTAATGGAAAGACATCTCACAAGGTCTATGAGGAATAAGCAGGTAATTTTATCTTTACTTTAGGATGCTATAGTTCATATTTCATCAGGAAAATGTATAGTGATGCTTCAGTAAAAAAAATAAACGTTGCCTTGTCTGCAGTCAGTGATGGTGACTTATTGCAAACTAAGAACCTTATTCCACATAATTGAAGCCAGTAAAATGCTTTCCAGAGTCACTGGAGTAGAATGGCTATAGAACTCACTTTTGAGTAACTTGACTTCAAAGACCAGCCCAAGATTTTAAGATGCTGTTTGCTTTCAATCCGTGGTAAAGTCCTTACATTTAAAATAACCCAAATTAAAAACAACCTGATAAGACAGGAAACAAGAAAAATAACATTTGAAACAGTTGGAATAAATTAGTTTTGACTCAAAAGTACTTTGAGATTGGTCTGTGTACCTGGGAACCATTCATCCCTGGCTGAGCTGGAGTTGTCCTGTTCCTGGGCCAGCTATCTGAGTCTTCAGTGGCAGGGGCGGAAGGAGGGTTTCCAACATACGTTCTTATAAATAAATATATTTACACAGGACATTATGCTTTATAAAAATCAACAATTGCCTATCAGAAAACCTTTCCACTGTGAAATATCCAGCCAGCCTTTTTTTTGAGATGGCAGGTGTTGCCTGGAAAAAAACAGAATGGTATCTCTAGTGTATGTTTGAGATCTTATTTCAGGTGATAGTATTCCAGAGTTCTGCCTGCTCAAGTCTTCAGGAAAAATCAAATGCAAGACTATTCCCAAATGAGTATTAACAGCTCAGCACAAGACATAAAATTCAGTCTCTTTGATAAGAACTTTACTGTATTTGTATGATAATGTCCTTCATCTGGATAAATGATGGACTGTGTAGACAGAGTTTTAGAGTAGCACAAAGGACATTCTATCTGTCCATCTTCTGTAAAGTGGCTGCAGATGTGCCTGTGACTGGACATCAGTGAGGTTAATCAGCTGAACCACTGACATCTGTTTATAGGAAAACTACAACTGGGGCATGGAAAACCAGCTGGAGTATAACATCTAAAGTGCTCACAAAGGGTCACAATTCATCATCAAATCAGAAGAAAACAAAGATACTAATACAGATTTGCACATGCAAAGAAAGAATAAAAAGAGGCAGACACGGCTTGATACGTTCTAGAGGCATGAGCAGCTCAGTGCAAACGTGCACATTCCCTGTTTGTAGCTTTTCATCTTGCATCTCCTTTTCCCAGACATGGAGACATTGAATCTAGAGGGACACATCGTGCTATTGGCAGAACTATCAATTTATTTTCTTCAATTTCTTTATTTCTAATGTAAATAGATTAGATCTCCTTTCAGCCTCTTCTATGACAAGTGTCCTAAAATGAAGTGATGAAGCCACTGCCTGCAGTCTGTCCACAGATATATTAGAAAGCATTCATAAAACTGAAAAACTTGACCTTTTGCTGGTGAATACAGGATCTCTGCAAGATCTGTGCAAACATGGCACAAGTGGTGATGGGTTGATGTCTCATGTACACAGCAGAATAATTTTTTGCTGAGCTGATATGGCAAAGTTCTAGAAATGTTGTGCTTCTTTATAGATGCTACCCAAACCAAAAGACATCTTGTTAAGTCTTATGTGCATACTGTAGAGACCTTTATTTGTATATATGAGAACAATTCCTCCCCTGTAATCCCAGCCAAAGTGTCCAGACCCCTGAGGCATTTGCACTTTGGACACAAGGAAAGCTGCAGCCCTTTGCAAGCAGCCACATAGAAGCGGGATTCTAGTCTTACCTTTCTTGCCAATTGCCCATACAACTGATACAAGGTTCTTAAAGAGATGATTTGAGGCTGCAAGTTTGCAACCTGAAACTATGCTTGTCAGTAATTGCACCATAAAGGTTCTGTTTTCAAAGACAGGCTCATTAAACAAGTGACACAGAGTGACAGGTCCTCAGCATATCTGACATCAGACCTCTTGCAAAGCGCCGGTGCCTTCACGTTTAGCCTCAGACATTGAGCTTAAAGGTTGGGACCAGAGACACACACCACACATAAGAGTAGCTCTGCCTGAGTCCAGGAGTGCATCATCCAGGACCTGGCACATTGGCCATATTAGTCCCTGAAACATACCAGTGTTAAATATCCTCACTCACTTAACCTAGAAGAAAGCTGTGAAGCTTGATGTACCATAAAGTTCACAAGGTTATCTTAAACACCTTCAGAGGCTATAAAGAAATTAAGGGAAATATTTTTGAACAGTCACATTTTCACTCTTAGTTGTATGGAAAAATAACCAGGCAGTTGTTGATAAAGAATTGAATCACATAAGGCAATTTCTTCTGCATTTGTAATCTCTCTGTGAGTATAAATCAGGACTTTTTTTTTTTTTGCAAGACAGATGGATAGCAAGACAGATGGATATGAAGTCTCTGTGTGCTTCACATAGTTATACTCTTATAAATATCTTCAGATATAAATATCCAGTAGCATAAAAGAAATGGTAAAATTATTGTCACTGATGGGGAATTTAATATAGACAACTATGTATATAAATGCACACATGTGCACATACGTATACACACAACAGAGTAGATAATATGTATGAATACAAGACAAAATTTCACATTAGACTTTTTCAGATAGCAATTTATGTTGTTAACCAGAAATCCTTTGGCAAAAAAATTACTAGACCAGAGAAGCTGTGGATGCCCCCTCTCTGGCAGTGTTCAAGGCCAGGCTGGATGGGGCTTTGAGCAACCTGGTCTAGTAAAAGATGTCCCTACCCATGGTGGGGGGTTGGAACTTGATGATCTTTAAGATCCCTTCCAACCCAAGTCATTGAACCCTATGTTAATAAATGCTTGATAAAGAAATAATGTATTCTTCTCAGCAGCAGGACATGTACATTTATTAAATTATGAGCTTCTTCAGAAGTTAATTTGAGATGCGAGTTTACTGAAAGCTGATTTTGTTGCAATAGCTAATAATTCTCATAATTGAATGAGCAATTAAAACGCATTAATTTACATTTTGAAGGCACAGAAATAATTTTTTTTCCTTCTGGATAAGGTTTGTAAATATGGTTTTTAAAATAAATTTGCTAAATGAAGCAACCAAATGAATATTCAAAGAGTGCATACTAACTATGAAATACTACTGTAACAAGTAACTGAAACAGCTGTAATTGCAGAAGGACTTATGCTTATGGTTGAAGTTAACTTTTATTTTTAAGCCTATTTTAAGATCAGAGATTACAAGGTAAAGATGTGAATGTTAGTGAAATGTACACATTTGAATTACACCTGAACTTTCATGCTTGCAAAATAAGAAGTAAGAGCTTTGATTCATATTGACAGAGACATCTGAGAAAGAGATGAAACTTTGAGATTAGTTGATCCCTTGTCTCTGACTTAACTCAGCTTCAAAATGGCACGGCCTAGAGATGCCAGGCTATTTATTCTGTTTTAGTAAAGGATGGCCCTCCCAGATATGGTATGAAGGCTGTTGGTATGTTGCCTAAAGCAGGTGCTCAGGGATCATTTCCAGTGTTCCAGTTTAGTCAAATTACAAATCAATTTCCCAATAAGTTTAGGAGCATGAACCTGAAGAAGAGAAAAGGTCTGTCCGTGGTGAAGCAGCTGGCACTACAGTAGCCCTAAGCTTCACTGCAATTTGTAATCTCTAATATAAATTCTAGGCTTTCATCATGCACTGAGTTAACCAAGAAAATCTCGTGATTTAAAAATTGATCGTCCCCTTACTGTCACACAAATAAATAGATGGATGTAATCCTATTACAGGACTACTCCTATATGGTTCCAGTGTGCTGCTCTGGACTCCTCAATCACAAAATTAGGTTTGTTTCTTAAACAGCAAATTAGGTCTTATTGCATACAAGTTCTTTCCCTTATCTCTGAAGGAAAAAGGAAACAGAAAAGAGGTGAGTTTTTTCCCTTATTTTTGTGCTTATCAACACTTGTTATCATTCAAATATAATTTAGGGACATCCATTGCTTTATGACTATAGATGTGTCCTGGGTTGCAGTGT